>JAQQAE010005741.1:0-17315 GCA_029823295.1 Pseudamia nigra
AGAAAGACCGAGGGATTCCAAGCTCCTGTCTTCTTCCCTTTGCAAAGAAACTGTTTTGATTATACTCTGTGTCCGAGCTTTTTATTGGGTTCTAGGTTGATCGAGTTTGATGATAAACCTGACATAAATTGGTGCCGTGACCCCCGTCTCAATATATCCACGACCTGATAGGAGGAGGGGACGCACCGACAGTCCGTACGGCCGGTCTGTAATAGAAAACAGGCTGAAATAAAGTCCTGGGACGTGAATTCGTCACCAGGCCGGTGAGACAGCAGTCGCCTCCGCCTGCCGGAAAGTGGATTGACGAGACGTCGCAACCAGGGTGCACAGACCAGACCAGAGGGGTAAGAAAACGTTCTTGTTTTCTGTTTATAAGAGACGTCTGATAAATGAGCATGGGATTGCGGAAAACACCTGATGAGCATGGGACTGCAGAAAAAACCCTATTCAATTCAATTCAATCGTTATTTGTATAGCGCCAATCATAATCGCCGATTATCTCTAGGCGCTTCACAGTTCGAGGCCGAAACCTCATGACTATACAGAGAGTAAACCCAACAGAACCACCGAGAGCAAGACAAAGGCGACAGGGGGGAGGAAAAATTTCTTTTAACAGAAGAGAAAAACCTCCAGCAGAACCGGCGGCTCAGGGTAGGCGGCCATGTGCCTCGACCAGTTGGGGTTAGTGGACAAAGGAGAGACAAAAGAAAAGAGTAGCGCTAGAACAACAAACAACACAAACACTGGAATAGTGGCGCTGAAGGATCAGGTGTAAATGAGCATGGGATTGCGGAAAAAACTCAAGACATGTTTGAATGTTTTGGATGTACATGAGGTGAATACATCACAATCATCAACTCAGAAATAAGAAAATAAAGAAAAATAAGCACATAAACACAAAACTGGGACCACGTGTGTTTCTGTCTTGATCCACCTTTTGTTTTGCTGTGTAACCATCTATTTTCAATTGGACCAAAAATCAGCCTTTAAACTGGAAACAATGATTTGACATTTATTATGACAATTATCTACATTGATTGAGGAAAATTTTACTGTGATTACATTTTTAGTCACTCTACTTTCCTCGATCAAGGAGGTTATGTGATCTCCACAGACCCTGCATTAAAAATGGACAAGCTCAAACAAGGAGCATCTGGACATTACCATACTGGCACCACTGTCTACTCACTATGATCCAAAATTGGACTGAGGTGGGTTAAATGAAACGGTGAAGCCTCTGACTGAAATACCCCTGTCAATCAAAGCACGAGTGGCACATATCAGCTTCTGGATCATCTACATAAATGAGTAAGTGGAAATAAACCATAAAGACAAAAAGCTGTAAACAATGTTTATTCCTGCTCAAAAGTGGATCACTTTAACAGGGGAATCTACAGAGATTAACTTGCTCTCGGATTCAGCCCCGAGTGGACATTGACAGTGTTGCAGTTTTTGACACTAACACAGGGGCTGGCAACCTTTATAGTCTAAAGATCTATTTTTGCACAGAAAAAAAAATATATAGGTGTCTAGAGCCACAAATAATATTCAAAGCCTTTACATGACATATGGCACACGTTTTAGCTGGCAACATGCTGGCACCAATTTGGATATTATTACATTCTTTTTTTGTTCAGTTTGTTGTTTTTTTATTTTTATTAATTTTCTTCATTATTTTCTTCAATTTTTTGCTTTGTTCATTTTGCAGATTATTTGATTTTTTTTCTTTTTTTTCACTTATTTAATTACTGTATTGATTTTTGTGAAATTTGGGTCATTTCCTGCATTAATCTGGGGAAATTTTGCAGACTTTATTTGTGTATTTTTTTGCTCATTATTTTTATCTATTGAGACCCATCTTCTCATTTATATTCATTTACCCGACAATTTTCATGATTATTTTCTTATATTATTTGTCATTTTTGTGATCTTTTTCGTCCATTTTTCAGATTATTTTGCCCAGCTTTGTTTCCATCAAGGACAAAATTTTTTCCATAATTTTGCTCATTTAATTTATTATACATGTACTGTTAAATCTTTTTCATTTTCTTGATGATTTTGTTCAATTATTTGCATATGTTTTGTCTTAATGTTTGTCCATTATGTGGTTTCTTTCTTTCTTTTTTTCTTGTTGATAATTGTGTACATATTTTGTTAATTTTGATTGTGTATGTTTCTTCCATCACTGCACAAAGCCACAGGAGCCACTGGGAAGGGGCTACAGAGCCACAGGTGGAGCTGGAGCCTCCAAAACTCAGCTATGGAAGTCACCACTTAGTGATAAGTCACATTTGTCCATCTCTCTGTTCACAGCATTATGCAAAAACAACACAACCAAAACAACTTCTACCAAGAGCAGGTCATGCACCAAGGACAAACCCATTAAATGTTGACGCAAAGAGTCCCAGGCTATGTAACCATCAAATCAAATAAAAACTATCCAACAACTGATGAACTGAAGGCCCGTTTTACTTTATTAAATTCATAATAATGATCTTCATTTACTTTTTAGTCTATTTGGATATTAGAGGTTATTTCTGACCTGATGGCAGATGGGTAGTACTGAAGTACATTTACTCTTTTAAATATACTTGAGTAGATTTTCCCATAAATTGTACTTCAGAGAATATTTAATTTGCTGAATAATTTTTACTTTAACTCGCATTTGTGATGAAAGAACATATACTTCTGCTCTGTTACATTTTGCATCACCTCAATTAGTAGGAGTAAAAAAGTTTGAAATTATAATAAGTACAAAATAATTAGATAGAAAAAACTATAATCAGGCAAATTATCAAAATGTCTAAGTTAAGCAACATAATCAGCAAAACTATAAAAAATAGTCACAAAGAGCAATAAAATGAACAAAAAAATGAACAAAATGAGCAAAAAAAACAAAACAATAAACAAAATAAACAACAAAATGACCTAAAAGGAAGAAAATAATCAAGTAAATTAACAACAATGAGCAGTGTAATCATGATAATAAGCAACAATTTGAGCAAAAATGAACAAATTAAGGAACAATGTTGGTGAAAAAAGGTAATATATTAGGTTATAATAAATTCCATCCATCCATTTTCTACCCCTTAATCCTCAATTCCACTTTATGAAGTTGCTCACTATTTGAGTAGTTTTTATTCCAAGTTTGTACTCAAGCATTTATGTTTATAAGTACATCTACTGTACTTCTACTTGAGTCATTCTAATGATAAAGTCACAATACTTTTACTTGGTTACTGTTTCTGGGTACTCTACCCACCACTGACAGCTCATTCTAAGACACATCAGTTCCAGTTTTGAAGTGATCATACATTATTTATGGATATTATTTTTTTCCTGGGGTCATATCTTCTTAAATCCTACTTACACAGTGGAACTTTAAATGTTTGTGCTATAAAGTGTGAAAAGTCATAAATGAGTGTATTGTTTCCCTTCTGGTGATGCTAATTTAAATTCAAAACTGGAAAATGTGTAGGCTATTCAGACTGAGTCATAGGACATGGCCAATTCTATGCATTTAACAACCCAGATGGTGTTAAAAACTTCAAATAAAATGAATCAGAGAAGGTTTAACAAGTACAGCTAAATTCACCAGGATGAGTAGGAGAATGATAAAAGCCTCCTAAAGATGGCTTGGCAAATTATGAAAGAATCCTTTGAGGCTGGAGACAAGCTGCTACCTCTGCCACATCTTTCCCACATCCCATCCTTGGCCCCTGTCACAGGCAATGTCAGCCTCATCCACACTCGCAGGTGGACGTGTCTCAGCCAGTCAATGGAGATGCCCCCACAGATGGGAAAAACAGATCCTCTCAAGTTCGCCAGCATCGTCCCTGGCATTTGTCCTTCTCAGTCCCATGATGTCCTTCATCTCTACAAAGTGCCTCTCTGGGATTAAAAAAGGACTATGTTAACCAGTGACCTCTAAAAAAATCCCACCATGGGCTTCACAACTCTCACGGCGTGATTCATTATAGTACCCTGGAACTGAAAGAGACCGTTGAGCATAGTGACAGTAGAGGTATGTATTCAAATTCACACAAAAGCACACAAAGCAGTACGTTCCTTTTTGAGTCTTTGGGACTGTTGTGGCTGAAACTCATCCACTCACACACACAGTCCTTTTCATGACAGCTGAAAACATGCTGTTCCTTTGTGAGACTGGACTTCAGCATCACAGGAGAAGATCCTCGCTATCGTCTTCTCTCCTAGGTCACACACAATAAGACGGACATGCACACTCTCGGCTCTGACTGTATATACCATAATGTATACAGACAGTCTTCATCCTGCTGTGTTAAAGCATTCATCACTACAAACTCCTGTCAAACTCATCTAAGGTCAGAATGTATTCTGGCACTGTTCTAGCAGACATTAACAAGGGAATCGCATTCAGACAGGCTGTAGCACTCAGCTCATTTAAAGATAAGTATTCTCTGCATTACTGACTGTGGAGAGAAGAGGAATGCTAAATAAAAAACAATTCCAATGTTCATTGTTTCCAAAGAGAAAGCAATAAGAATCCAGATGTAATTTGGTTAGAAATGTCCAATCTATAATTCAGGTACTAAGAGGATTTAAAAATTACATAAGTATTTTAAAGCACAAGCACATCAGGAAAGATAAAAAAGTTTGGAGAAAAAGTAGGAGAATGAGGAATGGTAATTTGAAAAGACAATGTACAAGGCACATGAGAAATAGAAGAATCAGTGAAGAAATGTAAGTACTGAATTTATGTGTTCCTGAGGAAGCAAAGATGGCAAACACACAACTGAGTAAGTACACATTGTCTGAGAAGAATTAATATTTTGGGAATGATAAGAAGTACACTGTAAGAAGGGTAGCGGCATAATTAACAGAAGAATATCCTCGATATTGAGAACTGTGTATGCTTCTTAATTTTGTTGCATCAGCTGCTCTTCTATCTATAACCATTTTTGTATTACTTCATTGAATGGTTCTGCTTTGGCAAGTTATGCTACTAAAATGCACAAAAACTGATGCATATGCATGAACAGTGTTCTGTTTATCAGCATGTTTAGCTGTTTTATTAAATATTCATGTAGTGCTATGTGTGAGTCATGTGTGCAATTGCCTGATTTTATGTATTTATGATTCTGTTGTATTTTAATACAAAGAAGTGTTAATTTATTAACCCTTTCATACATGCTGTCCATTCTACAAAGGCAAACTGAAGGTAACAAGGTGACATTAAATTTAGAGTAATTACAAAATTAAGACAAAAAGCAGGGCAAAATGCAATAAGTCGGTGAGTATTTTGACTTCAAATGAACAAAACTGTTAGGAAAAAGGAGCAGCGTGAGAAGCAAAAGGGTCAAAATAGTATGGAAAATGTTAAAAAATCAGAAGAAAAATAAACAAAATACGAAGCAAAATGCTTTAAAAATGAACAAAAACAACAAAAAAACGAAACTTTCCAGTATTTTTTCTTGATTTCACTGATTGCTGAGTTAATGCATTTTGCCTTTGTAGGGCCGTGTAGTTATTAACAAAAATTCAAGCCAAAGAATTTACATTAGCAAGCACTACTGGGCCTTGTATAAACCACTACAATACAAAAAATGCTACAGATTAATTCACAATCTTGTTTTTATACATTATCAAATAGTAAAGCATAATTCTGATTGTATATCATTAAACTGACCTGCCCTGATAGACATCACTTTCAGCCACTTCCTCACTCAGAATAATTTGGAAGTAGTACAAGGTTCAAAATGTCATATTCATAACAATATTGTTTTGACTGTTGGTATTAGTAATGAGAAGAAAACTGTAAACTGTATTTTGGAAATCTGTTACGCTGAGCAGCACTATTTTATTTTATTTTTATTTTATTATCATGGTTATTTTTAGTTTGTTTGTGCTGGTGTGTGTTCTGTGTTTTGTATTTCAGTTTAAAGAAAATAAAAATATCTATTAAAAAAATGTCATATTCCCAGTTTTTAATGATTCACATAAAAGAGTTCATCACTGACAGGTACAAAAAAAAAATAAAAGATCTCAACAGATTTAAAAATTGCATCTTAAAGCAAACGAGTTCCCAATGATTAACTTTAAATGATCACTATATAAATATTATTATGTCAGAAGGAAAGCCACAATAAAATGTCATCAGTGTTAGTGTTTATCTATAATCAATGTGCTCTGAACTTGACTTAATGGAAAGTGTAACAAAATTATTCCTACACACTTTGTCTCGCTAGCACCCAGTGCATCATGGTAATTATGGCATGTGAGGGCAATTGGAATTAATGAATTATGCTCAGATGCATTGCCTCTGGCAACCTTTAATATCTGTGCAAAAGGTCAGTTTTCTTTGCAAGGCAGAAATGAAGTCGCTGACAAAGTGATGGATGCTTCTGTGAATGCTGATGCTTCAAACACAAACATTCCAGGTGGATGCCTGTTTCAGCCAAGACATTAAATATTCAGTATATTTTCAGTAATTATCTGTATCTGCCAAAGTCAGTGGGAGTAAATGTGAATACAGATTTAAGTATGCAACTTTATCCATCTCAGACTACTGGATATTATGAATGCATAAATGACTGTGTAAATGTATGATTTAAATAATTATTTCGGGTTTTTATGAAATATAGAAGTGTTACAATAATAACACAGTCTCTGATAAACTGCAAGAACTGCGCAGTAAAAAAATGTACATACTACATTGGTTAATTAAACAGCTCAGTATGAATAATTTGGTGATGGGAGGGTTATAAATGAAACAAAAGCATGGTGCCTATAGCACATCACAAACCCAATCAAAACTTCATCAACCAAGTATCAAATGTCAACTGGGATTAGCAAAATTTTTGATTTTACAAATTGCTGAATGCTGAATTTGACAAACAAATCATTTACCTGAATGGAAACGTCACTGTATGAGCCTCCAATCACACCTGAGATGGCCAGAGGAACTTCATTTTGGATGGGTCTGGAGCCGTCTGGGCAGATGAAGCCAGGGTCGTGCACCTTGGTGAGAGAGGCCCTGACAAAGTCTAGAGACTGCTCCAGAGCATATGTGTCCTTTGAGCAGGTGTCCAGGATGTGGGCCCCTAACTTGAGACCAGGAAGGATACGATCGCTGGAGTTAATTTCATCAAGTGCCAGCAGCATGGCTTCCAGTCTCTGGATCCCTCTCTGCTCATTGATCTTCCCACAGTCCTCTGTCCCGTCACCTTTTTCGTGCACTGGGAACAAACCTCCGATCACCAAGTCTCCATCAATGATGATCTCACGTTTGGCTGTGGGGGGTAATCTTGAGATACTGGGCAGGACTCCTGGTATCAGCAGCCCCAGCAGCAGCATGTGGAGAAGCCAGTAATGGACACATTTGGCCAGAGACCCGGGGCACACCGCTGCATTCAGCATGGTGAGATCAGGTGGCAGCTTTGAGCAGGTTGAAGTAGAGAGAGAACACGTTTACAGGGTCTGGAGGCAGATAACGTCTTTTCTGATTAAGTGCAGCATGCTTGATATTTCCTGAATGAATAAAAGGAATAGAAACAGAGTTAATTAACAAATCAATATCAATCAATCTATCAATCTATCTATCCATCTATCCCTCTGTCTGTCTGTCTGTTTGTCTCTGCATCCATCCAAATCCTTGATTTTTTTGTTAATTGTTGTTCATTATATTGTTATTTGGTTTTCATTTGTTTGTTTTATTCATTTTCTTTCTTATTTATGTCAATTTCTTGACTATTTTGGTCATTTACTTCATTTTGTCGCTGATTTTAATAATTTTTCCATCCATCCATCTATCATCCTTCAATCCACCAATAATCCATCCATCTGTCATCCATCTATCATACATCAATCCATCCATCATCCATAAATCCATCATCCATCCATCTGTGTATTCATCCATCCATCCATCCATCCACCTATCCATCATCCATCCATCCATAATCTATCTATCATCCATCTGTCAATCCATCCATCATCCATCCATCATCCATCCATCTGTCCATCCATCCATCCATCCATCCACCTATCCATCATCCATCCATCATCTATCTATCCATCCATCCATCATCCATCATTCATTCATCTCGCCATCCATCCATCATCTATCTATCCATCCATCCATCCATCCATCTATCATCCATCATCCGTCCATCCATTCATCCATCATCCATCCATACATCCATCATCTATCCATCCATCTATCAATCCATCCATCATCCATCCATCCATCTGTCCATCCATCTATCATCCATCAATCCATCCATTCATTCATCCATCATCCATAAATCCTTCATCCATCATCCATCCATTATCCATCTATCCATCCATCCATCATCCATTCATCCATCCATTATCCATCCATCCATCCACCTATCCATCCATCATCCATCTATCCATTCATCCATCCATTATCCATCCATCCATCATCCATCCATCTATCATCCACCTATCATCCATCCAGACACCCATCATCCATCCATATATCCATCTATCCATCCATCTGTCTCTCTATCATCCATCTGTCAATCCATCCATCCATCCATTCATCTATCCATCAGTCTATCCATCCATCTACACATCCATCCATCCATCAATCATCCTTCTATTCATCTGTTTATCCATCCATCATCCATTCATATGTCCTCCATCCATCCATCTATCCATCCATCATCCATTCATCCATCATCCATCACCCATCCATCTATCTATCCATCTGTATATCCATGCATAATCCATTCATATGTCCTCCATCCATCCATCTATCCATCTATCCATCCATCATCCATTCCTCCATCCATCCATTATCCATCCATCCATCTATCCATCCATGCATCCATCATCATCCATCCATCATCCATCCATCCATTATCCATCCATCCATCCATCCATACATCTATCCATACATCCATTCATCTATCCATCCATCATCCATCCATTCATCATCTATCTGTCTATTCATCTGTCTACCCATCCATCATCCACTCATGTCATCCATCCATCATCCATTATCCATTCATCCATCATCCATCACCCATCCATCTATCTGTCTATCCACCCATCTACCATCCATCCATCCATCATCCATCCATCATCCATCCTTCTATTCATCTGTCTATCTATCCATCATCCATTCATGTCATCCATCCATTCATCTATCCATCCATCCATCATCCATTATCCATTCATCCATCATCCATCCACCCATCCATCTGTCTATCCATCCATCCACCATTCATCCATCTATCCCTCTATCCATCCATCCATCCATCCATCAATCTATCCATCATCCATCCATCTGTCTGTCTATCCATCCATCCATCTATCTACACATCCTTCCATCTATCCATCATCTATCTATCTATCCATCCATTGTCCATCCATCCATTCTTCCATCCACCTATTCATTCATCCATCATCCATCAATCATCCATTCATAATCCATTATCCATTCATCCATCATCCATTTATCATCCATCCATCTGTCCATCCATCATCTATCAATCACCCATCATCCATTCATCTGTCCATCTATCCATCTAGCCAGCCATCAACAGCATTTTCCAAAAAATTCTGATATCCAATTACACTTTTGTCTTCTCTGATTTTGAACACTTACTTTACCTCCACGGTGTCTTTTTTAATGCAGAAAGAAATACAGATTTTAAGGCAGTTTATGTCTGAACTTGTGCTTGTAAGTCTTTTTTCATGGGTTCCTTGTGCATTTTTGCCTACAGTACATTTTGATTTTTCATGGCTTAATGTGATCTCTAGAAATGTTACTGCTATTATTACTGGACAGTCTAAACTTCCCAGGGCTAATACCAGGTTTTCTGTCTTATGAGTCACTTTCTCAAGTGAAAATGTAGCACATTATTTCAGGGATGTTCTTGTTAAATCCAGTGTGAAATGTAATGACTGCACTTTTATTGCAAAGACACACTCAAACACACTGCCAGGTGACTGTATCAAACATTTATACATATTTAAGGCACTTCTTGAGTGAAGCTTAATTTTCAACCTTACTAGGAGATATCGCATAGATGCTGGTTCTCTTCAATGGGCGGGGTTGCCATGGAAACATGACGGGTAAAAAATAAGAGTTGGACTGCAGCAAAGTGGGCAGTCAGACATGTATGCTAATGTAGATTCTTATCATGTTGAGGATACAGATTTAGATTTCACACTGTGTTGTTATGATGTCTGATGAGGGAGGCAGGCTTGTTCAGTCAGAGCAGTTTAAAAGACAGGAAAGCAGTTCTGTTTCTTTAAAACATGGTAATTCATCATATTTATACACTGATCTGGGCACAGAGATTATTTTTGTCAATTTATTGTTTTTTTAATGTTATTATTAACTCAATGCATATGTCAGTGGGAACTCTGTAATATATGTAATTTGATAGGAAGCAGCAATTATATCATCAGCAGTTCGATGAGGTTTTTAGATATTCTAAGTTCAGATATTGGAGCATTCATTTCGGTAAATGTTCAGAGATTGGCTAGAATTTGGGCTTTTTGACATACTGCTGCTCCTCTTCCATTAATAAACAGCGAGAAGCTTATTACTGACTTTATCTATTCCATTACACTTTTGATTCTGACATTGTAATATTAAATAGAAATGTAAAAGGTATTATGAGTGCTGTTATACAATGATCTCTTAACCATCATTTTATTCAGTCTAATATCCTGTGCACAGAGGCAGAAACCCTTCACGGTGGGGTGTGCAGGCGGGGCTGCACACCAGCCTCTGCAGCAACACCCGAACAAGTTCATCTGGTCTGTGTTGTGTGTGTATGTGCAAGCATGCTTTTACAGGGAGTTTTGAAAAATATTTTGTGACATACCAGGGAGCAGCATGAGCAACAAACAACAGAGAAAATGAGAAGCAAAAACTGTAATGAGTACTGCCTTTCCACCCAGATAAATATTACATCAGGTGTGGGTGAGAAACCTTATGGAGCATTAATGAATCCATTCTTCTATCTGATGAAAAGGATTACATATTATACATGTATGAAGTCATAATGCAAAACTCGTCTTTGATGGGCTGTGTCCCAGACAATGGGCGCAGGTGTTTGGTATTGCTCAGTAACATTTGCCCTATTATTAGAACCAAGGTGAGAAAGTAACTGAGAGTTCAACATCAAGAGTGTAATTGCTCTTCTGTTATGTATCTCAGAGCAGATGGGGGCTCTCTGCCTGCAAAGACGAGGTCACAGTGTGAATTAATGGGGCAATAAAAAACAGCCAATTAGGCAGACCTATGCAAACTAGACCAAAAGTAGTCTGGAGGTCCGGGAAAACCTGTCAAATGCTTTAAGAAATTTAAATAAATTCCTGAATAATAAGTGGACATATAATATAGCTATCAAAACCATATTCCACACCAATCATTTGACACATTAAGTATAATCAGCATGCATGAGCATTAAATCTCAGGCTGTGCTTAGGTCTAAAGTATCTTCTATCAGCCCTTGATCACATCATTAAAACTATCTTAATGTGGATATGGCTGTCACACTCAGCAGCCAATAGTCACTCATTCCCCAGTTGTATCTGCACAATATTCCCTCTGAAAGGCAAGTTCAAAAAGAAAAGGCAGCGTGCTTTACTCAGCTTTGAACCATCAGCTAATGCATTACAGCTCCCACTCAGCACAGAGGATTTCTCCAACATTAGCATAGAGATGCACCAGTTCTTATTGTCTTATTCAAATACAACTAATGTGTAATGTATGACTCACCGCTGAGTTGCTTTCACCAGTGCTGGTGAATGGCACGTACTATGCATTGTGTTCTTGTATCTATGGAGAAATACAATAACTTTGATGTCTGGAAGATGGGCACATGAGATGGCTGAGGAGTTAAGACCGGCAGGAATAAAACCAGCTTTTTATTAATCGTCATAAAGTCTGCTGTCATGTGTGATGCATAAATCTATTTAATTTTCCATTTAACATGCTGAGTATCAGGCATTATTTCAGTGACTTCATGTAAAACATTTAGACTTTCCTCAAGGGTTTGTTTGGCACATAGCCCCTGTGCCTGTGTGCACTTTAGTTAAATACTTGAATGAACATGACACGGCATTTAATTTAGTGTTTAATCCACTACATATGAATCATTAATCCTGTTGAGTAATAACAGCCTAAATACCTCACCAACCCGTGAGATTTAATTAAAATATTGCTTTCAAATTCTAATAAGATAACACTGATGTTAATTTATGGCGTATCAGTGTCATCTTATTCCCAAGTTAAACCAGGTATGTTTTTGTGCAGCTTACGTTCATTCAGAAAACACAAAGCAATTAATCTCACCATACACTTATCTTATTTATGACTCTTTTATCTGATCCCTCTCTAAGTTATCAAAGCATATAGTAGTCTTAATTTACTCCTAATTAAATACAAAAAAGATTTTAAAACTGCAGCCCTATTTCCTGTAATGTTGCTGCGATGATATTCTCCTGTGGGGACACAGTTTATCCTTCCACCTGGACTTGTCAGCTGAAGGAATTAGGATGCCTCCGTCATGGCCAGCAGCCAGATGATGGTGAATTTGAACACAGATCAGTGCATCATCCCATTAAAATTGAACAAGGGCATCTGTGTCTGGAAGAGTGCTCCAATATATATTTTTCAGCTCAAAAGAAAACTTAATACACAAGAGATAAACTATGTATGAAACTGAGAATACAACAGGTTTGTTTGGAAAGAAGCGATGGCTGGCAGCGTCAATGCACTGGAAAATTCATAATGATACAGAGGAAAAAGAAATACAGCAGCCTGTAACCTTTAACGAGTTATTATCACCATCCTACATCTGAGAGGATCACATACTTATGCAGCTTTACCTCAACAATATATCATGTTTGTTACAATGATGGTTAAATCATCTTTGAATAAAATCGCTTGGAAATTGAAACAGCCCACATCCTCATTGTCAGTCGAAATTAAAACAAATGGGACTGATCAGACAGGGCATTCCTCATTTCAGACTGATTGTGTTGAATATTTGCATCAAGTTAGACTTACAGAGACGGCTTCACACATGAAGTAACAGCAGATTCCTGTGGGAGACTCAAACTGTTAAGTTGTAACCTGCCGCTTTGTCAGGTCACCCTGCGAGCATCAGATCCAAGTTTTGGGGATGCTCAAATGTAAAAACAGGCGAAGGCATCCTCAGCAGACACGCATATAGAATACATAAAATGTGCTGCAAATCGTGCGTGTCGACCCCCTGTAAGGTAAAGTGAATCGGAGTAGAATCATCCCTTACCGGTGTTGCTCCTGATGTTGTTTTCTGGATGAACCTGCAGATCTGTTTCTGTTTCCCACACGCTGCGCGACAGTGACAACGTGAAGCGCTTCAAGTGACGAGCAGACTCCAGATGTTGCTGACTTTGAACATGTTTGCCAGGCAGCTGGATCTGTCCTTGGTTCTGAAGTGGAGTTTTCACATTGGCCAGTCTGACAAACTCCTGTCGGTGCTCTCCAACTTGTGCCTGCCAGCCTCCTTATGCGCAAATACGCCTCAAGACCGGAGCAAAATACCGCCCAAGTGCCCCTATGTGTCCACAAGCATCGGCTACTGCTCGAAAGATTCTCCCACAGCTCGGTGTATGTTACTACCAGCCGGACTGAGAGACAGACGAATGTAAATTCAGTGGATATGGCGCATTTTTTTGCATTGTGTTTGATTTGGACGCGGGAAGTTTATCGCATTAAGTTCTAAGAGGTGAAATCCCACTGCAGTCCGACCTCACACATCCAGAGCTGTTCCACTGCTATAGTGAAAGCAAGGAGCTACGCTGTGGTGTCGCCTTTCAACAGCCTCACTATATAGGGTTTGTTCGCAAGAAGAGAATTACAGCACCAGCATAGGATTGAGTCAAAAATAGTGAAAGCTCAGTTCCAACAATAGGCTGTCTGGAGTTACAGGAATCCACATGAGAAGGCGCATTAATCAAAATACAAAATCCTACTTTCAACATGTCACTTCTGTTTAGAGAGACTGTTTCAGCTGCAGTCCCTGTGGAGTGGGCTTTGTACGATGCTAATCTAACATTTAATGATAATCTCAAGAAAAGACACGGGGAAATAAGTCCAAATACACAATTCTATGTAACTGCTGGTCTCCAGCTAAATTTAGAAAGATTACAAAGAGATATGATGAGCATCAACTTTTTGTTTTTCCTCTATGAAGGTTGCCCAGATCCTCATTCAGCACCATCTCATTAAAACTGAATCATACTCCAGTTGAGTGGCACAGCACTTGTCAAACTCAAGTGGCACATTGCACTGTTTGCTTTTCACCCAAAAGGCGACACAAAACTCAGCAAAAAGTCTTCATAATATCATCCAATCTGGAGGTTATAGTGATAACTTGAGACCTCCTCGAGGTTTAGGTTGAGCCAGTCTTATTCTTGTGTTAATAACCATATCTATACAACATGCTTAAGTATTTTCATTTTTATTCACTTTTTCAAAGCTGCAGGAGACCTTGCAGCCTCAGTGATAGTGAGGTTAACTGCATGCTTTACTATGGAACATATTCTACAAAGTACTATTGCACCTCTTCTTATTATTCAAAACAATATTACATCAGTAACGATACTGCTGGATAATTAGTGAGGACTGTGACTTCTGAAAAGCTTTGCTGCACCACAGTTTGTTTTTGCTGTTTAACTCTATGCCTTCCTCCAGAACTAATTTCAATTAAATTTGGAAAGGAGTGTAGTCAGAGAACCAAATATGGTTCATTTTGTATGAATATTTAAGCACCCTGTTCTCGCTTAGCCACACAAACACATCTGACCACTTTCAAATGTTTCATTTGCAGACTAACAATAGCTACTTTGCAGTTAGGGGTGGGGAAAAGAACTTTCCTGTGTACAGTGGCAATTAAAATGATGAGCGGGTCCTGCTTGTTGCATAATTCCCATGGCTAACACAAAGGGACCAATTTTCTCCTGAAATAGATTTGTAGTTTATATTACAATAGTTGAGGGCATGTGGGTGGAATGCAGAGTTTAGATAGGAACATGCCAATTAATGTCGAGTGAAATTATGGAGGACAGATACAAAGTGTTTGTAGCCGATGGTCAGTGTTCGTACATCAGGCTGACAGCTGCTCCCTCTGTGTTTTTCTGATAATGCAATCTTAATGAATAACACAACAATCATTCAGTATTCACTGTTTGAATGTTGTCTTTTTGATGATGTGACACTGATACAGAAAATATGCTCTTGTTTCTATTTTACAGAAAGTATGTGGACAAATTTATTTCGATTTGATGAGTCACCACTCTGAGACCACAAGGGCAGTATTTTTCCTTCTCAAACTCTGAAGGGCAAAGATTATGAGCATGTGCAAGTTGTAAAACATACAAAATAGTGTCTTTGTAAACATTTGGAAGTAGTTGTACCGTACTGGCATGAGAGTCATAGTGTCCCAGATTAAGAACTTCTCTGCTCATTTCAGTTCAATACAAATTAATATCCAAAGCCAAAGTTTTGTCCATTAATTACTCAACAAATACAATCAATCAAATGACAAGACAGGTTACAGAGCTGTCACTTTAATGCAGGGTCTGCAACCTGTGGCTCCAGAGCCACATGTGGCTCTTTAGACCCTCCTCAGTGGCTCCTGTGGCTTTGTCCAGTGATGGAAGTAAGATATTATAATAAATCACAATGAGCAAAATAAGCACTAAATCAACAAGAAGGAAAACAATGAACTAGATAATGAACTAATAGTAAGAAAAGAAATCAACAAAACTAACAATATACAGTAATCACGTAAATTACTAAAACTAACAAAATGAACAAAATTAAGCAAAATAATGAACACATTAGGACAAAACTGAAGAAAATAATCCATAGCCTCAACAAATTAATAAGTACACTGAAAAAAGAAACACAACAATAATAAATCAATTTGATGACAATTAACAAAATAGAACAGAAAATTTTAAAAATAAGCAAAAAAATCAACAAATATCCCACAAAATTCACAATAATTAACTAAAATAATTGCACACAACACTTTTTCATGAACATGAATAAAATGGTAAAGTGATTAAAGGGGAATAAAAAAATTAACTAAGCCATCTGAAAAATGAACAAAATAATCAATAACAAGAAAAATAAACACGTACAAAATAAACCATTAAATAAACAAAAAATTAAAATAATCAACAAAACGAAGACAACTTAACACTTTAATAAACAAAATCAATACAAATGACTAAAACAATATACTTTTTAAAAAATTAATAAAGTAATAATACATTTTTTACACATTATCGCTAAAATATGCATAAAGTGCATAAAGGTCCATGAAGGATTCAGATGTTTTTTGTGGCTCTTGATGCATATGTATTTTTAGTTTCTGTCTAAAAATGGTTTCATTAGGTTGTAAACATCCCCTGTTCTAGTCAGGAAAGTGAAGATAGTAGAAATATTTGGAACAATACAACCACAACTACAGTACATCAGGTCAAATCATAGACTGTAAAAGTTACCAAATATTTAGCCTCATTGCTATGATGGATGTTTCCAGCACAAATTTTGAGTAGTGAACAATGTTCTTAAATTAAATTAAATTTATTCATTATGAGAAAGCCTGGCAGCTAGGTGACCTGGAATACTAGGTCAGGGGTCTGCAACCTGTGGCTTCAGGGCCACATGTGGCTCTTTAGCCGTCCCCACTAGTTCCTGTGATGGAAGTTACACATTATAAGAACTCAAAACGAATAAAATAAGCACTACATCAACAACAAGATTAAAACACATATATAGTCAAGTAAATGACCAAAACTGAGAAATGAACAAAAATAAGCAGAATAATTGGACAAAACTGAACAAAATAATACACAGCATGAACAAAATACTAACGAAAATAAACAAAATGACTAAAATGATAAATCAACTTGATATAAATTACTAAAAAATTAACAAATAGTGAAGTAAAAAACAAATATTGAGCAAAAATAACCAAAATATTCCACAAAATGCACAATAATTAATTAAAATATTTGCAAAAAAACAAATTGTTGACACAAAAATAAACAAGAATGATCAAAAATGACCAAAATAATGTATACAACAAATAGGAATGTACAAAATAATTCATTAAATACACAGAAGAAAACAAAACAATCCAACTATATGAACATAAATTAACAAGTAATGAACAAAATCAGTACAAATGACCAAAGTGATAAAAAATAAATAAAGTAACAATATATTGGCACTTGTCGCCTTCGGCTTGCTCTCGGTGGTTCTGTTGGGTTTACTCTCTGTATAGTCA
>JAQQAE010005742.1:0-17313 GCA_029823295.1 Pseudamia nigra
CCCCACTGTTCCCTCCGTCTCTGCTCATGCTGCCTCCCCCACAACAACCCCACCCCTTGCACATACCCATGCACACAAACACACAGTCATGGAGCCACCTCCACACTCCCGCACACATGAAGCGAGTGGAGCTGTGGGAGAGTGTAATTTCTCCCTGCTCCTTATCTGCGGCAGATACTGAGGCGGTTTGTGGCTCCGGCACTGGAGAACCATTAGCGGTGAGGTGCTGAATGTGGGCCACGTCTGAGTCTGACAAACATCACGATGAGAAAGTGATGAGAAGGCTATGGAGAAAAGAATCACATTTATGGGAGAACTGTTTTACCAACTCAACGGGCCTTAGGGTTTGACTGTAATTGTAATTTTAGTTTGTAATATGGGGACACTTAATATTAAAACCTTAAAAGACCCAGATGATTACCCACAGCATTGTCAAAAAGCATGCAAAAAAACAAAAACAGCATTGTGCACTCATCCACATACTGTAATAAAAAAAAATAATAAAGGAAAATGACTGAAGCAAAAGTTGAGTCCAAACTCGAATGGTAGTGTATAATAACCACTATAAAATACTACAGTACCTGTTTTCTACCTGTGTTTAAATTATTCTGGACATGTGAACATACTAAGTATATGGATCTCTATTGTCAGTGTATGGCTTACAACAAAATTTCAATACAGTTGCAGCATTAAAAAAAAAAAAATCTAAAATATGTACATACAATTAATGGTGAACCCACATACACCCACACACACACGGAGGAAAAAAAGAAAACATACACACATGACCATTCATCCATAATAATATGTAAATTTTAATTAAGTCATCTTTTGTTTATCTTAAGATTAAAATAAGAGCACAACAGTTACTCCCCAGGATGGATTAAATAAAAACAACAGTTACAGTTACTGCGCTGAGGAGTCTGGACCGTCCCATCTATGTTCGTGTCTCTAATGTGTCCACTGTTCAGGGAAAGAAGACGTTCCACAGCTGGTGCACGCGTTGGAGTTTTGACTATATTACACTTTGCATGCTGCACTTTATAGAGCACTGTTTGCACTTTGGATTGGATGCCAAATTTTATTTCATTGTTAGCGTACTGTACTTTTTTCAATGACAAATTTTATTAAACCAAGCATGCAACAGTCAACCTAGTCAAGGTACGTGTCCATGTTTCTGTACTAAAACAACATGTAAAAAACTGCAGACCTCATTTACCTCAGTGAAGGTCAGTGTTCCGGGCTAAATGGATCTGCTGACCAAAAAAAAAAACCACAAAGACTTGTCTCACAGTTGACATCCTGATGATCCCCAAGACTTTTGGAAAATATTCTGTGGACTTGCGAGATAAAGGTTCAATGGTCCAGTTAGCGCCAGTGTAAAACTAGCACAGTGTGATGGTCTGGGGCATTTTCACTGCTTCGGAACCTGCTGCTCTCTACCAGAAAATCCTGAAGAAGAACGCTGTGACCTCAGTCTCAAGTGCACTTGGGTTATACAGCAGAACAAAACACGCCAGCAAGCCCACCTTTGAACGACTCAAAAACATTTAAATGATGATTCTGAATTGTCCCAGAACTGTGCAAAGACTGTCACACAGATCCATGTACATGTGAATAGATTTCATCCCTTGATGTATGAAGCCATCATTTAAAAAGTACAATCAGCATTTACTCAGGTTATCCTTGTCTAATGTTAGTTTGTTTGATGATATGAATCATTTAAGTGACAAATATAGAAGAAAAAAGAACGAGGAAAGGGACAGATACTTCTTCACGGCAACTGTTACAAAACTAATCAAAAGAACTAAAATGCAATAAGGCACATTAGTCTGATTAAGTAATAAAATAATGAGTAATATTAACATAGTTAAGTGCATTTGTGAGGGGACGCCTTAATTGTGACCTGTTAATTTCACTGGTTCTTAGTCTACATCTGCAGTATAATGGCTCTTTATTAAGTAAATATAAACCATATATTTAATAGTTTACTCTGCATGACCACATTCTACAACAACTAGGCCACTGACTATCAGGTTTCCTTTAACAACTCCTAATCACTGCTTATAGAGTGTGAACAACAAAGCAGAGATACAGTATTGTACCAGCAGAATAGTCACACATTCTGAAAATCACTTAATAATGCACTTTAATACTTTCTTACGTCAGAACGCACTATATATATATATATTTTGTCTAAATAGCTCAGAATATGATCCCTATTCTAGACTGTGGCCACACTGTAGCAGTTTGTAGCTTTGCACTTTGTTACAAAATAGCTCGAGGGCAGACCGAGTTTTGTTAAAGCGTCTATTACACATTTTTACACATATTTTACGGATGGGCACGACTAATCGAGTCTCACCAAAACTTGCAGATGTGCTTGTTTTTCTTTTAAATAAATGGACCTGGGAGCACATAGGTGTGTTCAACAGAAAACCACCGTTTGCCGTTATCTCCGGTTTCAGATTTTTTAAGGTCAACACTTCATTTCTTTGTTTGCACTATAAAAATACAGCACTTTTAATTTTTATTCAAAGTATATGTAGAGGCTGACGTGCCGAAATAGACTTATTTGTGGTCTGACCTCTCCTTGTTTGGGTTTTTATTTATGATTTTGGTCTGAGTGGAGGGTCATGACAATGTCACAACTAAATCAACTTTAATTGGCCTGATTAGTCAGCCCCAAAATGCCCGTCCCCAATATATTTGGACTGATCCTAACACCTGGCTCCTTTATATAATAAAAATACAAATACTTAAGATACCTCAAGTCATATTTGTTAAAAAAAATAATAATTCTGTATAGCTGGGAGTGACTTGCTACGCCATCCTTCGATTTCACAGCATTGGACTTAAATCAATACTGAAAACGCTCACTGGGTTCATTGTCAAGACCTGGGAATGCAGCAAAAACCTTGAACCCAATAGCCTTATTGTAACAGAACCATCATGTTTCTCGTCTCAGCGAGCATTTTGGCCTGAGCGGTGTTATGTCTTGAGAGAAATTTTCAAAAACTATGAAAACTTGCAGCTGAGTCTTCACTGCAGCCAAACACTCCCTCACAGACCAAACAACTAAAAGTAACCAGTGCTGCTCCATGAAGTATTAACAAACAATGAGCATATTGAAGCAGGGGATTGTGGGTGAGAAAGGACTGAAAGACAGGTTCAGTTCAGGGCCAGAGTGATAGTGTAAACGGAGGCGGAGACTGTGTGTGCGTGGTTGAAGTCAGCGGCGCATACGGGCGGTGATAGCTGGTGGGCCACGGAGATAAGAGACAAGTTAAAGCTGTCTGCCTTTTGTCTTCTTCACGCACCCCTGCAACACAACGAGGCAGCAACACAAGCCCCTTATCAGGCCATCACAGCGGCGGCCATGTTACACCACACCATCACCTGGGGCAGGTACAGCTGAGGGCGTGCCAACTGTGGGAAACTCGATGTGACCAGGACACAGCACCTTTGAAGGTTTGGTAAATATTTGGCTCTTGTCAATTGAGGGGGGAAAAAAAAGGCGCCTTGGGAACATGTTGTGTTCACACTTGAATAAGACAAGAACCATTCATGATGTGATAGGAGTGTTGTTTTATCGTCTTGTGCCCTACTGAACTCTGAACACAGCTGCTCTGTGTGGAGTTGGCCCCGATTAAGGACATAGTATGAAAAGATGTTAACAGCTGTGCTTCCATTTACAAATTTACCTTTTTGAGGGATTGCATTGGCTCACAAATTGAAATATCAAAAAAAATCTGCCTCTTTCAAGTCAGACCTAGAAAATGCGCAATCTCTGAAGAGATTGCGTGGGATTGTGGAGTCAAAATTGTTGAACTTGTTGGAAACATGCAAGAGGTAAATGAACTATTCAGTCGAGTAGTAATCAAAGGTGCATTCGAGGATGGAAGGAACATGAAAGGAAACACCATGGCATGTTGCACTGTCGTTGCCATGGTAACTACACATTCCATTAGAGTTCTCCATTCATTTCCTATTGGAAAAAATTTGTCAAAAAAAAATTATTTTTAAAATTCTAAAAGGTTAGAATTTTGAAAAGCAATAGCAGAGATGTCCTGCATAAGCAGAACAATGTCAGGTTTGAATGGTTTGTATCCGACAAAAAAATGTAGGTTCAATTAAACAACAAAAAAACGTACGGAAGTGGAAGAATATTAAAGAATGACTCAGCAATCCCACTAATGAGTGTACATAAAAAGGTTCAGTGTGTACTAGAAGATTCACACATTTGGGAGCATTACGTAACTTCAGTGTCCAAGTCCATTTTGACATGGAAGAATTTTGTTTACTGAAATGAGCTAAATCAAATCATTCTAAGCATACAACTTTCTTGGTTAACTGTATCCATGACAAGAGCGTACATGAAAACAGGAAAAATCCTTAAGATTACCCTCAAGACCCCACACAAGCATCACGTACCGGTAATGGTGTGTTCCATTTACCTTGGAACTGGGAGTGATGTAAACTCAGATGTAAACTCAACAAACATGGAGACATACTAGGGATGGGTCACATGCCGAAAATGTGCCATTTCACAACAGAAGAGTAACAAGTCCACCAAGTAAATGTATGACACTGTGGGATAGGATAGGATGTGTCAAAGTGTCATATGTTATAACGTCGATGTCCAACACGAATGTGTGCCTTAAAAGAACCTTAAAAATGGATAAACTACAGTGAAGTTCAGTGTCGACTCCGTCAGGTGAAGTTATTGAAGCCTTTTACAAAATGCTGTAGAAAAGTGATCCTCAAATGCCTTAAAATCACAGCTCAAAGCTAAGTGCTTACCTTCCTAAAGATATTTTTAAGTCACTTTTTGACCAAGTAACTTCCTTGGATGTTTCCCCCTGTTGTTTCTCCAGACTAGCATGAACCAAAACAACATTTCCACAGGGGCCAGCCACCTTTTGAACTCAGCTCCGGTGCCTTCACGGGTTGTTCGCTGCTCACCACTTCACTGGATCTTAAAGAGGATGCATGCTTATCCCGTCGGCATTTTCCCTCTGTTCCTGCGTTTTCCTTTCTTCCTCCCCCCTTTACCTCGCCTCTCCTTGCCTCCCCTCCTCCTTCCCACCTCCTCTCACATTGGAGTTCTTTGACTGAAAAGGTCTGGAACAGATTAAGAGTTGGACCATGGAATAAAGAGGCCTGGCAGAGATTCAAGTCTGTCTGGAGTGCGAGCAGAATGAGGCTGCGCCTTCGCTGGGCCTCATGCAGGGGGAAAGCAGCCGGCAACAGCCTCTCTGTTAAAGGCGCTCTGCTTCTTTTCTGCTCAAAGCTCAAATTAGCCTCCATTATCAAAGCAGCTGGCTTAGGATCGGAGACCTACATATCTGCAACGGACAGATTTCTACAGCAGACGAGTAAATTCCTCTGGAGAAATCGGACAAGTCTCAAAACGAGCATGTCCAAACTGCAAAGCTAGATTTTGAGTTTTACGTCACTTCAAGCCCATATGAGTCTTTCCTATAAAATCAGATGGTATAAACAGTTACGCAAGAGCAGATTAAAAACAAATCAGAATTATTAACCCCAAGGATGACTCGACAACCCAAAATTGATCATCGTCTTCTTTTTTTTTTTTTTTTTTTAAAATCAGGTCACCAACTTTTACAATTATTCTTTTCATTTAATAAATGAATGGCTCAATTTTGCCAAATTATTGGACCATTGTGTTTCTTTTAATTTTTCATTAATATGATCTTGATTGATGAACTTTCCTGATCAATCCCTCTGTTCTTTTTTAAAATTTTTAAAATGATTTTCTGGATTATTTTGTTCATTTTTGTCCTGTTTGTGGATTTCTTGCATCATTTTTTTTGCCTTTATTTATCTTCTCAATTTTTCTGTTCATTTTGCTTATTTTATTGGTATTTTTTCAATTCAATTGTATTTGTGTAGCGCTAATCATAATCCGTGATAACCTCTAGGCGGTTTTTGTCCATTTGTGGATTAAAGTATGTGCTCATAATTACTCTTATCTGTTTTTGGTCAATTTTTTTCCCTTTAAAATCAGTAATTCTGTCCATTATGTTGTTGATTTGGTGCTTATATTGGTTGTTTCGATTTAATGTGGCAAACACTGGCAATCACCACAGCAAAACAAAACAAAACAAAACTGCTATGACTTGTGGATTCATGTACAATAAAATAATTGACTTAAATAAGTCTGGGTTGCAAGAAAAGAGTGGATTTCTTTTTTTTTTTTGGGTCAAGCACACAATGAGTTAAAGTCTGTTTCTCTTTTTCCCTCAGCGTCCGAGTAGCCTTGTGTTCAAGACTTACAAATCTTCAAAGAGCCCGACCAATCCGAGCCACCGTCCCACCGTCTCTTCCCAGCTGCCCCGCTCCTCTTACAACTCTGTTTAACTTTTTCTGCCGGCTGTCAGAGCATGACACACACAATGCTTACAGAAAAAAAAAAAAAAAAAAAAAGAGAGCACAGGCAGCCTCAGTACAGACTAATTAAACAGAAAAGCAGGCGGCGTGCTATTTACAGTGTTTCTTCATTTTGCAGCGACACTGCTGCAGAAGGTTATAAGAATATTAGTATGATGAGAATGTGTTACAAGATGCTCCAAATCTGAAACTTGGCAACATCTAGTTGGAAAACAGAGTGGAAGAGAGCGTCCATTAGAGACCGATAATAGGAAAATAAAAAGGACATGAAAATAATGTTAATGCTAAGGTTTTAGTCACACATTATATTTGTCATCATCACTCTTGTATTTTTTATAGAATTTGTGGAGTAGAGAACACCTGAATTTATGTTAAAAAAAAACAAAACAAAAACAAAACACATATACTTCCTGAGTCGCTCAACAGACAAGAATGAGTGCATGTGGAACCTGGATGTCTTATTTAACCCTATAGCTGCCTGTTTAATGTGACTTAACATGACTCAATGTGAACAAAATAAGCAACAAACGTGAGCAAAAGATGAATTAAGTAGCACATGAAATTGACAAAAACAAAAAATAAAGATTGAGAACAAATTGAACTTACAATATGCAGTGAAATGAACAAAAAAAAGCAATATGCAACAACAAAAAACCCCCACAAAAAATGTGTACAAAAATTTGATTTAAAAAATGCAGCAAAATTAACAAAAACGAACCAAACAAGCCATAACATGAACGAAATTGAACATGAAAGGAATAAAATAGGCACAAATTGTACAAAGTTGAACAAAAAACGAAAATAAAGTATACATCAAAATGAACATAAATGAACAAAATAAGCAATAAATGCACAAAATTGAAGTAAAAATAAGCAATAAAATGAACAAAAAAGCACAAAATGAACACATTAAAAACAGGCAGTTAAAGGGTTGATGATGACAAAGACAGAATAGCATCACCCTGATGAGTATGAAAAGGAATGGCACACAGAACTCCGATTGGTTTGTTGAATATTATGCAAAAAACACTGGCACTGATAATTAAGTAGATTAAGTAGTGCTGGGCACATGGCATATTGACACCCTGGCAAGTTAATGAACCTGACCTGCCCCCCCAATGCACCTTTGTGCCTCAGACATCCAAAATAGGGCCCTAAAAGTTACTGTGGTATACCCTCCAAAAAAAAAAAAAAATCCTCGAGGAACCAGTAGTTTCATGCGTTTCCTTTGTGCAGTGCTGAGCTTCCCTGGGAACACTGGTGTCATGAAGGGATGGCACCTGAAGCGTAAGTGAGTCATGGTGACATAAGCGAGAACCTTCATCTCTGAGTCGCCTTGGCACAACAGGAGTATTAGCTAATTCCCATGGTCGTGCACATGTACCTGGCCCTGTCACTAATTCACCGACCCCGGGGCCACCACACACTGAAAGCACCCTGTCAACCTTTAGCTCGGCCCGGGGGTGGGGGGTGGGATTAATGGCCAACTCAGCTGTTGCTCCAACACTAAAATGGCTGACAAAAGGTTAGGTGCTGCTTTTTGAGGAGGGTGGGGGTTCAGTGAAAATCTGGTTTCAACAACTACTTGTGTGGCTAGTCACGGCAAAACAATGCAGCGGAGTGAAATACACCGTGAATCACACCGATGCTAAAGTCGCAATTACAAAAAGAACACACATCTTTTACGGATTAACCCGGGCCTTCGTACGGAGGAAGTCGACTGCCGTCACAAAAAAATTAAACCTGTTCCTACAAAGGCGGCTGCTAGTTTATCTCCTTCAAACCTGCATTTACAAATGTACGGCCTGCACCCAAAATGGTCTGGGAACAAGTTTGCTGGGTCAACAATGGGTTATTTTGTTCATTTTGTGGACTTTTTGGTGATTCTTTGATAATTTTCTCAGTAATTTTGTTCATATTGCCTTCATCTTAAACATTACTTCCCACACATTTGGCGGATAATTGTTCATTTTTTGTTCATTTTGGACCTCACTCTGTTATTTTTTTATTCACATTTTGTGAATCCTTTTACACATTTTCAAATTCTAGTCACTTTGTGCATTATTTTATTATTTTTTCCTTCATGTTCATAATTATATTATATATTCTTTTTTAGCTTCAGGAAGCTTCTGTTCATTTTTCTTCAATTTCCTGATCATGTTTTCATTTTGTGGCTTATTTCGTTTATTTTTTTGTTCATTTTGGAGCTAATCAAGGTCATTTAATTGATTTTTTAAATTTATACTATGCTTATTTCGCATATCCTTTTAGATTTGGTTAAATTTTAATCATTTTGTGACTTATTTTGTTATTCTTTCTTCATGTTCGTAATGATACATTTCATCCTTTGGTACATTTCTGGATACTTTTGTTCCCTTTTCTTTAATGTCTGATTCATTTTCTAGATCGTTTTGCTCATTTTTCTGATTAATTTTCATTTTTCCATCAATATTATAGGTCAAAACATTGGTTAACTATAGACCATGATATTGTTTTTGAGAATTTAAATGTGTAAAAGTGTTTAAAGTAAACTCACCATAGCGTGGGTCAAGTCTCGGGTCCAGCCAGGATGTGGTCTTATTCTTGTGGTTAATGTAATAAATTTCACCGTCTGATGTAATAGCTTGTTCCCAGCCTTCAGGAAGAGGACCTGAAGGACAAAACACAAGGCTTATGGAAAGGTTTTTCACTAACTGACATGCTAATTAGACATGTAAAATGTTTGAGATATGCACAAACCTAAAAAAGCATGTTTTAAAGAACCACTACGCGGACTGAAACGGTGCTACCATAACAAAAGCCCAGGTTTCCTCTAACGTCACCGGGTCTTTTCCTTTTAAAAATGTTACATTATCTTTCCCCGGAGGTCTGGCTCTTTTTGGATGCCCAGAGGACTCTTTTTTTGGTGACAAAAATAATATCAATTTTTTGTTGCATTTTTAAACTAACTCCCTTGTAGCGTTAGCTTAATACATTTTGCTAGCACGTTTTGTTTCACTAGCAACAATTCAAGTTAATCTGGACTTTCTGCGCTTGTATTTAAGTTTGCTGGCATTGACAAACAGAGCGGACGATACCGTAGGCGAGGAATTAAAAGGATGCACTAATATCTAGCACTTCGAGAACAATTTTTTTTTTTTTTTTTTTTTTAAACATAGGAAACAGCTGAGGTGAGCAACTGTTGACACACTAGTCTGTTACCTCTGCCATGAAGGTTATGTTTTTTGTTTTTTTTAATTTATTTTTTGTCTACATAGGGTTTTATTGGATAGTGGCAGTGTGATAGATGAAGGGCATGGGGAGCAGCATGCAGCGAGGGGCTGCGGGTCGGGTTCAAGCCGGGCCGCTGCGATCAGGCCTGGACCATGTGGATGCACTACCAACTGAGCTACCAAGGCGCCCCGGAGGTTAGGTTTTTGTTGGGGTTAGTTTAGCTGTTTGTATGTTAACAACATAACTCAAAAAGTTATGAATGAATCTGGCTAAAATTTTTAGGATAGCTCAGGAAAGCCAAACAAACCATTAGACTCTGGGAGTAGTCTGGATCATCATCTGGATCCAAAAGATTGTTAAAGGATTCTGCACCATTGTAAGATGGCACCAAATTCAACATTTGTCCAACAAATAACACCCAGAAAATGTGGCCAAAAAACACAGGAAAACACCACGATACAGTAGATTCTATCAAACCACAAAATTTGATGCCGATATGGATAATATTCCAGATATAGTGATCCAAAATACTTATACAGTGGTACCTTGCTGTACGAACGTTTCCACCTACAAAATATTTGTGGTACGAAAATTTTTTTTTGCCAAAAATGCATCTGGGCCACCGCAAAAAACATTGCATTACAAAAGAGATAACCCCAGAAGTGAACTATTGCCCACCCGGAAGTGATGTAAACAGTCAACACAATAACATGTGAAAACTCCCACGAGATTTAATACGGCCGAATGCTAACCGCTAGTAGCTCGATGTCCCTGCTACAGAGCTGCTCCTCAACAGTGCTGTGCCCTGGGTGACACCATCTGTTGTTTACAAACACCACGAGTCCTCCACCTTTCCTCTTACAGCTCTTTGCCACTGTCTGGTCCGCACAGATGAAGGTGAATCCATCCAAGGAGACCGGCAGGCCCGGCATTGCGTTGTTAGCTCCGGAGCTGTGTTGATAGCTATGAACAGTAGCCGTAAGCACGGCAACCAACGGCATTGTGTTGTTAGCTCCCTCTCGGTTAACCCTCTCGGTTAGCAAAACAGCAACCATGGTCAGCCACCGACTGATTTAGCTTAGCCACTAAGCTACCTACACTGCTTTGCTTCGTCCACACCGTGCTGACACCAACCACACCATGTCAACTCGAACGGTCCACAACCCACTGACATGCACTGTATCGACATACACAGTAATACACAGCCAAAAAAGTGACACAGTCAAATGCTAACTAGTTAGCTTAGTCACTAAGACAACTCACACTGCCTTGCTTCACTAACACTGCGCTAACTAGCTGTTAGCCCAGCCACGCTGACTCGAAACAAACCACAGATTATTTTCACACACTGAGGCACGCAAAACACTTGCTAACACTACATTTCATGTCCTGGTCGAAGGTCCCAGAAGAAGTTAGAACCGAGAGTGAATGACCCTAAGATCCCAGACGAGCCCGCAATAATTTTGAGTTTACCCTCTTGGTTAGTTTACAAATGCTAGGATTCCATTCCCGGACACCGAGGCCGGGCCTAGCATCCAGTGAGCTGAGACACGCTGTGTAACATATACTACATATGGTAGTTTTCGTGGGTCCTGGAATGGATTAATTTGAATTTACATGTATTCCCATGGGGAAAACCCATCCTGCCCTAAGTAATTTTTGCCATACGAGCGTCACGCTGGAATGGATTAATTTCGTACAGCGAGGTACCACTGTACTTACAGGGGTTGAGGAAAAAATACCTACTGTAACGTAGTTAATGAAGCTACAGACGTGCAAATTGTAGCGGAAACTCTGCTGATTCAGTAATGTGCACACCAATTTGATGTATCTTCAACATTTATGGAGCTAGATCCAGAAGAAAACCACCATTATGGAAATATTTTTGGTGAATAACTACTGAACTAATAATGATATGTGTGTGATTCCAAAAACTAATGGTAGGTTTTCATTGTCAAAGAATCCAATAATGGGTGAAAGAACATTATGGGGGAAATGAGCATAGGTTCAAGTGATAATGGTAGGTTTTCACTATGAAGAGAAACTGAGCTGCTTTGGTGGAGGTCTGTGCTCCGAGTGCGTTTTAGTTTAAATTCACTATTGAAGTTTAGTTGTGGAATCTAGCACAGGATTTGAAATAAAGTTAAAAGAATGACTATATTGTATTGATGAAAGGGGGTTGGATTATATAAGTGTATACTTCTTCCTACTCTTTTGGTCATTATTCATGTCAGATATTGATGTATTGATATTGTTGACAACAATTGATCAAAATAAAGTCAAATCAAATGAAACGTTAAATTTTTTTTCTTTTTAAATCAGTCAGTATTAATAATTATCACAATAAAAAGGTAAAACCCTTATTTTCACACTGTTTAAAGGACTATTTTTGTTCTCAATCAAAATTCACAGAATCCAGATGCTGTTTGTGCTTTTAAAGTATTTTTAAAACAAAAAAAAAACAAGTTTAAAAAGACGAACACCAGATAAAAAGGAAATTGCTCAAACAAACTGTATATAATGAAAAAAGGCAAAAACTAGATGATGCAAAAAACACAAAAATGAAGTAAAATATGCAACAAGATTAAAGTAAACTCTACAAAGACACAAGCAGCAAAACTATGCAAAAGATGCAAAAAGCTGAAAATAAGAACAACAAAATGAACTCTAAACACAAAAAGAAATCATAATAACAATAATCACAGATATCACAATAACAATTATCACCATCTCATTGCTCAGCTCTATTGTGAAGCATGCACATTTTAACATTTCCACTGTTGCTTTGTTACGTCAACAAACGGAAACTATCAAACACATCGTCTGAACTGGTTTTGTTATGTAAAAGTACTCCTGACTCTGTAATACGTAAAATTTCAGCACGTTTTGAGCTAACGTGAAGCACCGGTTGTCTGTCTGGTCTCCACACAAGTCTGAATCTGACTAAACGTCCAACTTTCAGTGGTAATGATTCTTAAAACTCACTGATAAGGAGCAAAAGCTTGGACGAAACTAACTGGGAAAAGGAGCAATATAGATCCAAGACACATGGCAGCAATTTATGACAGACCACCTGTACGTAAAAACAAAGATACCTGCCTCTTCCCACTCTTTAACCCTCTATGCTAGGGGTCTGCAACACGTGGCTCAAGGGCCACATGTGGCTCTGAAGCTCCTCCACAGTGGCTCCTGAGGTTTTTGTCTAGTGATCGACACACCAAACTATAATAAATCAAAATGAGCAAAATAAGCATTAAATCAACAAGAAACAAAATGAGATAGAAACTAATAAAAAAAATAAGGAAAAAAAAATTAATACAATTAAAGTAAACAAGTAAATGACAAAAAACAAGCAACATAATAAACATGATTAGGACAAAAAATGACCAAAATAATCCGCAGCCTAAAGAAAATAATAATAAAGCTGAACATAAATTCACAAAAAATACTAAAATCATAAGTCAACTTGAGGAAAATGAATAAAAAAAACAACAAAAAAAAACAACAAAAACTAAAAACTGGAAAAAAGTAGACAAAATACTGAACAAAATGTTCCCCATAATTTTGAAAAAAATAAAAATAAAAAGGATAAACGACAACTAAACTAAATAATCTGTGAAATAAACAAAAATGAGGAAAACAGCCAATAAAATGAACAACAATGTACATAGCAGACAAGTAAATTAACAAAATTTAAAATAGTAAAATAAATAAAAACAAACAGGTAAATAAACAAAAAGAACAAAAATAAATAAAGTACTAATACACTTTAAGCACATTGCCAGCTAAACAATGACACATACAGTATATATTTTAACTTTCTGTCTAAAAATGGTTCTCAGCAAGTTGCAATTTGTGAAAAGAGTTATGGTTATCGGTAAATTTTACAATCTGTGAGTCAATGTGCTCCCAAACATGTCAGACAGGACCCGTCACGTTCTAGCCCAGTGTTACCTCACCTACAGCGAATTCCAACTGTATGGACAAAACACCATGTGTGAATGACATGAAACAACTAGAAGAGACTTATACTGCATGTACAAAAGTCAGAAAAGGACCAGACATGATTTCCACTGACCGTGTCATCATGTGTCTGACAAAATTAAACATCATGGTAAATGTCAAGTCATTTTATTCAGGTTTAAAAAACAGTGACGGCTGAAGAAACCTGATAAGTGTGACAGTTAAAGCCACCAACCATCATCTGGCTTCTTCAACATCACCTGAGACCAAAAATCAGTTTCTAAACTTGAATAAAATGACAAATGAAGAAACCAGATGACTGTAACTTAATTTTACTCATGAAAGATGCAACAATAACTACAGAGCCCTGCTCTAAGGAATATATGAGGATGTCAGCTGCAGACAGTGGAGGGAACTGAATCAATTCAGTTTTATTTTCATCTTGGAATGGTGAAATAATAAAATTCTGTTGCATATAAACACCATGAAAATGCAGATGAAAAACTTTTTCCTGACAAGATGGTGTTTTGTTTGCACAAGACACAAGATAATAGCTTGTGGGAATGAGGAAAAAAAAAGTATATATTTGGGACTTGAGATGCTTCATAAATAAAAATGCAAAAAGGCAAAAAAACTGAGAAAAGGAGAAATTAATGTAAAAGACAAAAACTTCTAAAAAGATGAAAATAGGGTAAATTTAGTAAAATACACAGAATGAACAAAAATGTGGCATCATTATACAGACAAAGGTAGTTTTGTTGCAGAAAATCATGCCATGACACAGTAATTAAAATTAATCTGAGTTATGTAATGTTCATACTGTATATAATGAACTTTGGATATATAACCTTGAAATTGACTGACCTTGACTTTTTCCTTGAAGGTGACAACACATTTCAGTCAGTATAGTCAAAAACACAAGGGTATGTGACATTTTCAACTTCATTACACAGTTAGAAATATATCTAGATGTGTAAAGTGCAATAATTTCAGACCCAACTGATCTTCAAGGTCAAAGTCAAGGTCATTTGATGAGTGACGTGTCCAGGAGTTGATTCTATCACACACTAAAATTTGATGCCTCTACCTACAGTAGATTTGGTACTGCAGGTCAAAATAGGCTTGTGCAATCATTACTGCTGTGACATAATATGCAAATCAGGTGGTGGTTGCCATAGTAACCCTTCACACTCCCCAGACTACCATGTGCTGAGTTTGGTTAGATTGGTTCCAGGGATTTTGAAATACAGAGCCAAATGTTCAGAAACTAACACAAAGTTCTCCACTACATTCGACGTCGGGGAAAAAAATGAATGTGAAAATGACAAAAAGGGATAAATAAAGTTCTTTCAATTCAAATTAAATTCAATTCTTATAACACATGCCATCTGTTGCTTTTGTAGTTGAACTAAATAGCCAAAATCTACCCACCACTCGCTGGGTTCATGAGGTTCTGTTGCTGGACTGGCACCGAGCTGGCTGGGGCAGCCTGGTTCATCTGGAGTAAAGCCTTACGGGGGTCCTGCCAAGTGGTGGTCTGTTCAATGTGGCTGTGAGAAGACAAGGTAGCACAATAAATATTTCAGGGGGGAAAAAAAAAAAAAAAAAAAAAAAACAACACACACTCGCAGTAGTAGGTTCATATCAATGTGAAGCAGCAGGTCACATGCAGGAACTGATGACTCAGAGTTTAAACAAGGCCTTTGATGAAAACAGGGAACGTAAGCCCTGCTTTCTGTAAACTATGACTAGTACAAGAAAGCAACCTCAGCTCTGTGTGTTTGGACCGCAAGACAATGAAGATTAAACAACGCTTTCATTCTTAGTTTGGATGTTTTGTCCCTAAAACTCATTTAACATTACACATCATGAGTCACAACAGAGAAACAGCACTGACATCATACATAAATGAGCACACAGCAACAGTTACAGGTGGACGACATATCGACGTAGCATGACATCACAGTTTTTACCACCAGTGCTTACAAATGTGGTAATGTGTGCTAGGTTTATTCACAGTACGGTTAATGTCAGCCCATTTTACACTAATAAAATACAGCCATTCGTTTATGGAACATTTTATGCCAACTTAACATAAAGCCAACTTTGCTAATGCTACGTTAGCTGTTAGCAACATATTAGCATAAGTGTAGATTTCATTGGGACGCAGGGATTTATCATACCAAATGTCACGAAAATACACGTTAAATGTCAATTATTTTATTACATTCACTTATTTATTTTCTTCATTTGTGTTCATTTTTAATTCATTTTCTTGACTATTCTGTTTATTTTTGTTCATTGTCTTCATTATTTTGTCCAAACAAAACCTGTGCCCTTTGGTGTTATAAATACGTGTTATACATCAAAATATTAATCCCCATTATTGACAATTATCACAACAAATGTGTAATTATTACAGGTTAAAGTTGAAAAAAAAAAAAAAAAGAACGGACATGTTGGGGTTTAAAGTATTTGTGACAAGACAAAAACTATACAAAATTGCTATTTTATGTGCCTTCTTGATTATTTTTCACCCTCATATTTTCCCCTCATTTTTATTCTATTAGTTTATTGATTTTGACCTTTTCCAAGGAGGTAAAGTGATCATGTCGGTTTGTCCGTTTCATAGCAGGATTATGCTAAAACTACTGGACGGATTTTGATGACATTTTCACTAGAGGTAACCCTTGGTCCAAGGATGATTAATGCGATGGTCTGGGTCAGAATGCGGATTCTAGATCCATTTTTCACGTTTTTCAACATTGCGAGATGGGGCCATTTTTTTTTTACATTTTTGCTAATATTATAAATAATATTGCACCAATCAACATGAAACTAGATTTACACAACTAAGTACATTTTATGAAATAACATTTTGAGCTGGATCCAGATCATAATCCGGATGTTTGAGACCAAAATATACATTTTGATGGTGGCAATATTTATTGAACCCCACAATGGGAATGGAGGGAAGAAGAAACATGAGGCAACCACCAGTGTGTAGCTGAGATCATTTAGATTTTGTAGCATGTATCAGATTTTGTGTTTCTATCAAAGGCAAAGAGGCATATACAGAAGAACATTGGATATGGAGATGCCATTATAGAAAAATCAAATACTTATTGATAACTCATGAACTACTGGAGATAAACTCAATTCCAAAAACTATGTACAGGTTCTCAGGGTTGAGCATTTCATTTACGTACAGTAACTCATGTTGGCCTATGGTAGATCCAGAACAGAGAATCCAGATATATTCCACCATTATGGAATATACAAATTTCCAAATGCTACAGTTTGGAAATAGTCAGAGTCAAGGACTTGATGGTACTGCTGATTTGAATTTAGACTAATTACTTCCACCAATGAGGTTATGTGATCATGTTGGTTTGTCTGTCTGTTTCTTAGCAGGATTCTGCAAAGTCTACTGGATGGTAGCCCTTGGTCCAAAGATCAAGCCATAAAATTTTGGACATGATCTGGGTCAGGAAGCATATTCTGGATCAATGTTTCACTTTAACATTGTGAGATGGGGCCATTCATAAAAATGCATCCAGTAGCTTTTAGATAATCCTGCTAACAAAAGAGACAGACAAACCAACATGAGTACATAACCTCCTCGTCTGGTCAAAAAAAAAAAAAAAAAAAAAAAAAAAAATAAGCCTTGGTGGAGGTGCTCATTTATTTTATTTATTTTCACTAATGGGGTTGTTCATTACT
>JAQQAE010005743.1:0-17313 GCA_029823295.1 Pseudamia nigra
CTACCCATTGTCTCTGCCCCACCCACTGTATCTTCCAGCTTCTGACTGACTGAACACACCTGATCCAGCTAATCAACTGTGGGTAGAGCAGAGACAGTTGGAAAACATGCAGGGACACCGGACCTCAGGACCTGGAATTGCCCACCCCGAAGAACAAAATCATCAACAAAGTGAACAAACCTATAGTAAGACACCACAAAATAAACAAAAATGAGTATAAAGCAAACAAAAATAATCAAGAAAATGAACAAAACTGACAAAATAAAGAACAAAACGAACATAAAATGAGCACAATAGCAAAGACAACTGACATAATGATAAACAAAAAATATGCAATTGATTGCTCAATTAAAAAGGCTCCATGACCCATTTAATGCCCTGACCCTTAGTTTGTGAAACGCTGCTGTTGGTTGTTGTTTTGACTCAGCAACAAAACTCCAGTGCACAGATTTTGAACTATTTTCTGGGGCCAAACAGATTACATGACTGACTGATTCGGGTCGAGTCCAGGTCTCTGCTTTAATCCTCTGTAATTCTCTTTGTGGTGGACGCTTGCAGTCGTTGCTCATTGTTTAAAGGGAGCAGGAAAAAAAAGTCAAAGGCAAATGTACTCTCCGACAGCCTGACACTGCCACTGTCAAATATGAAAAAAAAAAAAACAAACTCCTCTTCTCCTCTCTCGAGAAACAAGAATATCCCCCTCAGTAACAGTAAAGTGTGCATTTGTGCCCCTTGCAAGAAGTAAAGTAAAAATAATGACTGAAAATGAGAATCCAAATCATTTTGGTTGCTATGAATAAATTAGATGCTGCAGCTGATAGTGGAAGTACAACATGTCTGCTGCTTTCTGAGCCAGTTGTAAGGTCTATGGGCAGACAAGTAAACATCATTTCTAACAGTAAGCTAGAAAACAATGAATGCTACCTCCTTTTCCCTCCAGACTCCTCATTACTCCTCCATTATCGGCCTGTCAGTGCACACCGCTTCAGAGGCAAAGAGCACACGCAACTACAGACCCACATCACAACTGCAGACTGTATAGAAAAGATGGATAAACCCTCAGTGAGGTCATCCATAGGTTTCTGAGGAGCCCAAACAAGGAGCCTCTGGACATTACTTTCCTGGCACTACCGCCCAGTCACCCTGATCCAAATATGCATGGAGGTGCAGTGTGAAGGAGGTGAAGGGTTAACAAATGCACAAATATTGGGGTATCGGTCATCTAAATGAGCGAGTGTTCTCAGAGATGGAAAAACAGACCAAAATAGTTGTTTGCACCAGCCTGTAAATGTTTCTTTCAGGTCTAAAATTGGGCATTTTAACATGGGACTCTGGTGGGGACTGACTTTTGGAACCAGACCCCCTAGTGAACACTGATGGCACTGCAGTTTTTGACTGTTCCACATTTGACTCAAGGCTCGTGGCGCGTTCCATCACCCTCACACGTCAGAGGCCGGAACTCAGAACGATGCAAACTTCAAGTTGATGAAGATCCTGCATCGAGGTGAGAAAAGCACATATGATCACAGGAAAGCCAGCTCATTCAGAGTAAGGATAACTTCAAAACATGTGCAGTCTGATAACAAAACTAAATGATGTGTATTTTGGGGGTGGTGGGGTTGCATTAGGGGGCATCCAGTTGAACTTTCCAACTAGAATCTCAGAAATTAGTATGTTAATGTACAACACAGCACATCCAACAACAAAGGACAAAAGGTAGGGTTCAAAACCCCTCAATTAATTCAATTATCTAACATCTGACACTAGAAAAGAAAACAAAAAAAAAATCAGAAATAATCTTTTCATACCACTTTTGAAGAGGACACTTTTTAGGTTACACAGTGTAAAAATAGAATATTATAAGATTTGTGTTTGAAATATTGCAATTAGTTAAAAAAATACACACCCTTGCCAAATATCATTGCAAAAAGCATCACAGCCACCAAGTTATCAAAAATAAAACTAGAAAAGGACACTATAATGCTTATTTACATTATTTGTTACTCATTTTGTTGCTTACTTTTGCTGTTTTGTTTGTTTTGTTCTGTTTATTTTATTCTTTTAGTTGTCATTTTTGTTCACCTTCTTGATTGTTTTGTTCATTTTGTTGTGCATTTTTTCATTTTTTGTGTATTTCTATTCATTTTGTTGCTTCACTTTGTTTATTTGTTGTGTGTTTGATAATTATTGTTCATTCTGTTTACTTTTCTCATTATTTTTTTTGTTAATCATTTTGGTGATTTTTAGTCATTTTCTTGTCTATTTTGTTTGTTTTTTCCTAATTTTTCTGGTTCTTTGGTTCATTTTTGTGCATTTTGCTGGCTAATTTGTTTATTTTTTTCAGTTTGTTGATTATTTGTTCATTTTTACACATTGTCTTTCTTACTTTCTTAAATTTCCTGAGTAGTATTCGGTATATTTGTACCAATTTTGTTGCTTGTTTTGGCGTATTTTGTTAATCGTTTTCTTGATCATTTTTGTTAAGTCTGTTTACTTTTCTCATTATTTTGTTTTTTTTTTGTTAATCATTTTGTTGATATTTACTCACTTTCTTTTCTATTTTGTTTGTTTTTCCTAATTTTTCTGGTTCTTTGGTTCATTTTTGTGCATTTTACTGGTTACTGTATTTCTTTTTAAGTTTGTTGATTATTTGTTCATTTTTGCACGTTGTCTTTCTTACTTTCTTAAATTTCCTGAGTAGTATTTGGTATATTTGTACCAATTTTGTTGCTTGTTTTTGCGTATTCTGTTTATTTGATCATTTTCTTGATCATTTTTGTTCATTCTGTTTAATTTCCTCATTATTATTTTTTGTTAATCATTTTGTTGATTTTTAATCATTTTCTTGTCTGTTTTGTTTGTTTTTCCTAACATTTCTGGCTCTTTAGTTCATTTTTGTGCATTTCACTGGTTAGTTTGTTTATTTTTTTCAGTTTGTTGATTATATGTTCATTTTTGCACATTGTCTTTATTACTTTCTTAAATTTCCCGAGTATTATTTTGTACCAATTTTGTTGCTTGTTTTTATCCGATTGTTTTCTTGATCATTTTTGTTCATTCCGTTCACGTTCCTTATTATTTTGCTTTGTATTTATGTTAATCATTTTGTTAATCTTTAGTCATTTTGGTTGTCATCCATCATGTTTCCGGTCATTTGGTTCATTTCTTGGCGCATCTTTTTGGTTATTTTGATAACTTTGCGTAGTTTTGATTTATTTTGATTTATTTTGGTTTATTTTCTTAATTATCCACACCCACCATCTACGCCTCAGCTATCACTATTACCTTTTCAGCAGTGGCCCCCCTCCCTCCCCAAGGTGTCCATGTGTTCCAGTGCGTGGGGGGGCGTGGGGAGGGGGTGGAGCCTCCGAGCAGAGGCAGCGCGCGCGCGTGTGTGTGTGTGTGTGTGGAGGAGGAGGCTCGTCTTTAAACAGAGGATGGGCTTCGCTCCGTGGACACGTTTGCGGACTGACTTCGCGGATTTAAACATTGCTTCTGTTCATTATTCACAGTTTTTTTCCCCCAACTGTAAAGTCTACGGTTCGGACTGAGGCTTTTTTTCCTTTTGCCTCGCAGCTTTATTTCCCGTCCGGTGCGCGGTAAGATCTGTTTACGCTTCTTCCGTTTGTCTGGTGCTTGAAGGTAAAACACCTTTGGAGTAAGAGACGCAGTTTGTGTTTTATCTTGGTGGCATAAAGATGTTTTTGTTCATTTAACCTGGCAGGAATTAAAATGATAAATAAAGGCTATGAGTGGACCTTTTATACCAGCGGTGTTAGAAGTTTTTCAGACAAAATGTGTAGATTAGTGATAGATTTTACCCCAGTGATATTGTACGTTTTTCTCTAAACCTGTGTGGCTCAAGACCCAAAAAGTAGTTTGTTGTTCCCCGACACTCAAAAATCCACAATTGTTTAAATGTCAGTCATATTGCGATGTGCCGTTAACATGGAACATTAAAAAGTGAATAAATGAAAATGAAAGAATGGGAACCAAAATTAACACCAACAACCAAACTAAACTACAAGTGAAATGAACAAAATGGAAATAAATAATCAAGAAAAAGAACAAAGTGGATAATGTAATGAACAAAACTTGAAACAAACTAAACAGAAGTTAACCAAAAACTTAACAGGATCAAGAAAATTAACAAAAAATAAAGTAAAAAGAAAAGTACAAACAAAATTAAATGAAAACTTTAAAAATATGTAAAGGTAAGGAACAAAATTGCTGAAAATATTTTTAAAAAGGGGAAAAATTAAAGTCACCCACAAGATGAATTTAAACAAACAATAAAAATAATAATAATAATGACAGTGTAATCAAATGGATACAATTAACAAAATACCCAACAAAATTAACAAAAAGACGACATATTAGCTAAGGCAATTAATTAAAATGAAGAAAACTTTAATGAAGTAACCAATTAAATGAACAAAAATTGATAAAATGAGCAAGCTGGACCCTAAGTTTGGGATACACAGCCTTACTGTATCCTTTACAGTGCAGCTCGTGTCTCAAAGCAGCTCCCATGTAATTTGTCTTATTGATTGTGGGACAAAATCCACAACTACTTTAAAAAGTAAAAAAAAAAAAAGCAAAGCACTGAGTGACTGTAAAAGCTGCAGCCTTCGGAGGAGACAGTGTGATGGGTAAACCCTCTGCTCTCTGTTTGCTTCCATGAGGCTCAAACAGCTGCTCTTTGCATTTACCCAAAGACGCAACATAAACATTTCTTTATTTTCCTGCAGCTTTAGGGAAACATAGGCAGAAAATGCTGCTTCTGGGCTCTGATGTGTCAACACCTTGTGGAGCATCTTGGAAAGACTTTCACAGTTCAGTCCAACTTCACACTCGCTTTTTTCCCCCTGTCATTCTCTTTCAAATAACCCTGCTCTCATCTCTGCAGGCATGTTGTAGAATGTGTATATCGTCCATATCACAAACACATTGGCCTTTTTTTCTGTGTCTTTTGAACCGTGAGTGCTTATAATGGACTGAATGTGGAGGATAGGAGGGGTGCGCTGATGTGCTTTGGTGGAATCAGAGTGTAAATGACTGATGGGAGCAGTGTTTCCCCTTTGGGCCTCTGCTGCTCTTCCACTCTCGCCTTTGTGTGATACTGTATCTGTAACACTAATAACAGTGAAACTCTATGTCTCTTGTTACTCCAGAGCCTCAGCATCTTGCATGTGGCCTCCTCCCCATCCTCCCTGTGTTTTACTCTGGAAAACACATACATATGCAGGGTCTGACCCCCACCCACACAATCACACACACACACACATTCAAACACTCAAAAACAAACAGACTGACTCCACCCAACACTCAACCCACTGTAACAACTTCAGAGGAATGGTCAGCATGTGGAGGTTGTGGTGAAGAGTTGGAGAGGAAACAGAGTTGGAGACACTTTGCTGCTTTTAACTCTCTAAAGGTTAGTGATATCCTGTGGTGTCCAGAGGGACAGGATCTGCTCTGTATGATCTGATGAGAACTTACATGTTCAGTCCCTGGGTAGAGTCCCACACGGAACACGGAGATGTGGGAAAACAGTCGTTTTACTGGACTAAAGCCAGATTTCACCCAGAGGAGAACGGGCAACAGTCACAGTGCCTTTATTATTCATAGTTAAGCTGCTGTAGTTGTATTGCTGGAAGAGTAACAGATAAACTGTAACTCTACCTTTCTGAGGTTAACTCCACCCAGTTTGAGAAGTGCTGGAAAGTGCAGAGTGATTATTGAATGAATGTACAGGAGTAGTTCAGGGACGTCAGGAGAGCACACTTTAACACACTTAACGTCAGCTCAGTAGGCAGAACAAATTTGTTTTCATACTATGAAACAATGCTGATAAATCCATCTCAGGCTAACACTGATGCATCCTGGCTGATCAGATAGCAGTGCATTCTGGATCGCATCGTTCAGCTGCTCAGACCTTGCTTTAGCACTGATCGGATGTGCATGGATGGATGTTTTTCTTTTTTTTTACTGTTTTTCTTGAAGTTAGTTTGCTTTCATTTATTGCTTCTATTTGTGACATGACATCATCTCCCTGTGTTTCCCTCCCTTCTTTTAATTTTATTCGACCTTGTCTATATCCTCCTGAGCCAGGGATTCAGTCATGTAGACTCCCTGTTACATTACCAGTCACAGCATTTCAGGATGGTGGTGGGTCTGCTGGTACTGCACTGACCAAGAACAGTGACTGGATGTTTGTGACATCACAGATGTCCAGATATCCAAACAGGGCCACTTTTTTTTCCTCCTTTTGAGTGATAGTTTTGATAATTTAACAATAGTTTTAAGACGTGAAACCTAATGTTTCACAATATGACGCTAAGTTACACAATTCTCTCTACAGCTCAAAAAAACATATTTTTGTGTTTAGCATCACTTTAAGAAGTCCACCTCAGATAAAAACAGTCTATGTGTTAAAAATCCCATGGAGGCTTTGTTTTCTGTTGAGGTTTTCCTGCAGCCAGAACATTTGGCAGTGAAGGCTCGTCACTTTGAGGAATCTGCTAGAACATTAATGCAACCTAAACTGTGAAATCTCACACGTTGCCTTTCCACTCCGGCGTTAAAGTTTAATGGTTCACATTTGCATTCAGTAAAATTCTGCTGCAACCATGTGTTCAGAACTAAATGCATTGCTTTGTCTGCCCCTTCCTATGCCTTTCATATTCAGTACGTATGACCTGTAGTTCTTGTGTAAAGGCAGTCCAGGTCCTGCAGGTTTAGCTCCGGAGCCAAAGGAGAGCCTTTGATAGTCAGTGATGCTCCTTAAGGCCATGCAGATGAGCTTTACATTTACAGGTTTTTCGGCCTCTGCCTGTTGCTCATCCTGTTTCCATCATGATAAGACTTTTATAACTACTCTGTAAGGTGCACTTCATTAAATGTGGAAGCTGCAGTTAATCATTTCTTTATACAGCTGAGCTACGACAGACCCACCTGTGTTTTCCCCTAATTGGGATGCGTGCTGCAAAACCAGATTGGGTAACTCATGTTGACCCTTTTTGCGTTTACTCTGCACTAGTTTGTCAGAAGTGTCTTTTGCATTGACTTAAAGGAGGTCTTTACCGAGGTGCCTGTTTTGGATGGAAATGTATTATGTAAGATGTTTGTCTCCAGAGAGAAATGAACATCCTCTCCATTTCCTTTTTCCCTTTTCTTGTTTGGAAAGAAATGTAGCAAAAAGTCAAGAAGTTAAAGGCTATGCAGTCTGTGATGGGAAATGGGCTATGATTGCATGCAATGTTTTTGTTATTGTGAATCTGCTGATAACTATATTGTATACTTCTGCTGAATGGGGGAATTTTGTGGTTGGGGATGAGTGTTCTGCAGAAATATCATCTAGAGATTCAGCACGCACATCAGGGAAATTACCAAAGAAGTGAGTTATTTTCTGTAAAAACAATTTGTACATTTTATCAAAAACAGATTGTAGGAGTTATTAGGAACTTGCAGCAAAGGCTAAAAGCTATTTAATAGAGGTAAAACTAAGGATTTGTGAATACAGAACCCAATATAACTTTACATCTTGGAAAAATAGTTTTAACCAGTGTTTCACAGCTGGTCTGGCTTCAGGACCCACCATCACCCTTGAATGACAAGCCATGACCCAAAGTCAAGGAAAATGTTCAATTTCTCAAATTTATGGAATGAAATGCTCATGCAGTTTGATCCTGTAATGGTAGAATAGAATATTACAGAAAACACAAATTTAATAATAAACCCAAACAACCAGCAATTGGTGATGCTAGAACCTTCAGTAAAAAGCTCAGTTTTGAGTTGCAGAAATTTGTATGTGAGTAACAAATTGGGGTTTGGGTATAAAATTAAACCACGTGTTATTTTGCAGCAAAGCAAGTTATCCACTAAATTGATGCTCCAGTTATTGCTTTTTAAATGTTTAAAATGAAACCTTGTTTAATCCTGTTTGTGACAAACTACATCAGTATATTATGCTTCATCTCTGGCCCTTGTTTCCTCTCTTATTTTGTATTTATAGGTTATTAGAGTGAAAACCGAATCAACTGTTACTTAAGTTACTTAGAGAGCACATACAGTACGTACCTCTGCCAAGGCTCCAAAAATGTGATGAAAAAAGTTCAGGATCCAACCTTTTTCCTCAGTCTGCTTCAAAATGAAATGTGTTACTTATCACTATCAGTACAAACAGAAAAGAGAGCTTTACCGTCTTGGAGGTAATACAAAGCAGAGATGCACCATTTGGTGGAACAGTCTACACAACACAGTACTTATGTAGAAATGTCAAGTCAAACATACAAATCAGCATTAAAATCCAAAAACTTACAAAAATACAAGAAGTTTACAAAAAGAAGAAATCCAGTTTTGACTTTGTTTTACACAGAACCTGTCACCAAGCATCATTTCTTTATTTAACACTCAAGTTTATATCTGTACCACTTTATATTATATGTCTATTGAACATTTCTGTACAGGTAGTGACAAAATGAAGTGTGTTAATTGGAGTTTTCCTTGGTTTTCCAAGAGCCTCTTTGTAAGTTTGATTTCACTGTGAGACATTGTACTCAGCCACTTTTTATTGGAAAACCTTTTGAATGATTGAACTTTAGGCTATTCCAAAGCTGACCTGGAATCATGTACTGATGCAAAGCTACTGTATAGAATAATGCCCTGTATGGACAATTTAATGAACAAAATGATCGTGAATATGGCAGTTGCTCATAGGAGTGGGGCTAATCTGAACTTGAATACAGTTGTTTGTGTATTTTTGTTGTTATTAAGAATTTATTGGATCATGGCAGAGGAGATAAGGTACTGAAGAAGTTTGTATTTCCACAGGTTTTGTTTTACACCTCAGAGTTCATATAAACCTCAAACAATAAAAAGATAGATTTTCACATTATGGGACATTTTAAAGTTATAATGTGGCGTTAAATATAGCCATGTATATTGAAGTAAATTTGTAGAACATTTCTTCATTCATTATGGGATCTAAGCATTTAAAAAATACATTCCCAGATTTATTTACATGATAAACAGTCAAATGGGATGAAATGCATCCTGATTTGAATCCTTATCAGCCCCTTAAATCCTCCTTTATCAGTGGGACAGTTGCCAGGAGGGACGACACTGTTGACTTATTACTTCCTTTATTGGCGGCAACTGCTCGGTAAGACAAAGACGGAGCCCGTACCTGACAGTAAACAAAGCAGAAGTGTTTCAGCTGTCCCTTTGAAGAACACATGTTTACTGAGAGTAAACAGCCCAACTGCCTTGAAGTGGCGAACCTGACAAATGACTCAGACAAACTGTGTCACGTTCCCTCTCGGGACGAGTAACATGAGCAGTTTTGTGGTCAAGGCTTGCGGTTACAATCAGTGACATTTATTACACAACCTATTTGTACCTGAAACACGCTGAAGTGATTGTAGCAGGGTCTGACAGGGTGAAACGAGGGTCAGAAACAGAATATTGTCATCTGATACACTCTTAAATCCTATTTCCCTGCCTGTCAAATCATGTAAAGAAATAAGTCCTCACGTTGGTTTAACTACAGGGATTAATCGCACTCTCTCCAACTTGATGTTTAAGTCATGAGGTGAATGTTCTACTATGGATCGCCAAGTCTGTGGATTTGATGGTGTAATTAGCAGATGAACTGTGATGCTAACACAGCATGGTCCAGACCTCATAAAAGCCTCCATTGTGGGATTACAGAGCAGTAAATCTTCAGCTCTCTTTTGTCACGCCACAGTTACTTCACAAACTTGACTGACATCATCTTCAGCACAGCACATGGAGAACTCCGATAACCACTGTGTTCCTCGTGTACTGTATTTGAGCCAGAACGTCACATAAATGAAATGCCACTGTTTTCACTCCCACTCATACTGCTCATGTCTTTAGGCACTCATTAAAATGCATTCCTTCAAACTGTGGAGTCTACTCTGCTGCAAGCGGAAATTTAGATTCCTCTTAATCTTGTGGTGTTCAGACCTAAAGCAAAATGTTGGACTTTAATTACAAGGATTTCCCTCTTGTCCACTGCACTTAATGGACAATCAGGTTAAAAGTGTAATGAGCACTTCAGCCCAGGAGAAGATAAACAATGGACGTGTCAGGAATGTAACCTACTTCCCTTTAAGTGTACAGTATATTTTAAGCCAGAGCAGGGCGATATGACCAAAAATGTTCTGCATAAAACAGATAAGAGATAAAAAGTGATGATGCCATGCAATGACAAACATAACAAATGACGTGAAACTGTGGAAAAGGTGTAAAAGATGCAACACGATCAAAGAACTGTGGTGTCATGATTTTGTTCATTTTCATTGTATTTATTTGAAGTTAACACTGGCTCTCACAACATTAAATCACAATCAGAAAGTTCTCCGGTTTCCTCCCACAACCAAAAACATGCACTAGGGGGTTCGGTGAATTGGTCACTCTATTGTCCATAGGCATGAATGTGAGTGTGAATGGTTCTGTCTCTGTGTCAGCCCTGTGATGACCTGTCAACTCATCCAGGGTCAAGTCAGGATAGGCTCCAGCACCCCCCCCCCCCGACCCTCATGAGGATTAAGGGGTAGAAAATGGATGGATGGACAATCAGAGTTATATTGTAATTAGTGCAACTCATTGAATCATAATTGGCATCATCCAAAACAATAATATGATTACAAGAGGCTGGAATTTATTTTTAGGTAGTGGATATGTTTTTTTTTTTTCACTTTGTATTTTATTTACATTTTTGTATTCTCATTCTGTTTAAAATTCTGCTAATTTTTGTTTTTCTTTTTATTTTCCTAATTACTTTACAGACTTTTCTTTCACATTGTGAGGTTTTTGGTCATTTTATCTAAATTCAGATTGTTCATTTTAATCATTTTTACTGATGTTTTCTTTGCTTGCTTATGTGTGTGTATTGGATTTGGAAAAAGAATCGGTGCACGTTCTTTGATACCTAACCAAGTCAACTCGAATCTCAAATTGCATTATTGTTCATGCTAATCACAATGTGGATTTTTCCTCAAATCATGTGACCCTAATTACAATGTAAAAAATGCACCTCACAATAAATCGTCACCATTTGAACGTCACTATACATTTCTCATTGATGTATCACCCAGCTCCATCTTAAATTCAGTAAATATTTAACTCGGTGATTTCCTCGTAACACATCTCCAGACGCCCACATTAGTTGCCATAGTTTCTGTAAAAGAGCTGTGATCAAGTGGAAATTATGCCTCCTATCACACTGCGTTCTGACAGACACGCACAGCTCATTATTGACGCTTTGCAAGTTTTTCAAGAACCGATCTCCCACTGTTCCCCGTCAGGCTTGAATAATTTGAGGCAAGGGCAATGTTGTATCAGAGGGAATAAGGTGACCCAGCTCTCCTTTAAGCACTTATCTCCTCTGCCAGTTCTGCTTCACTCACTCGTTTGAAATGATAATTGCTCCTTCCTTCATGGCAAAGCTGAGCAGTATGTACACCAATGTAAAAGGGGGGTTTGAATATTCCTCAGGGCCTAGTCGAGCTTAGGATCACACTTAAAGTGGTGTCAAATCCTGCTCTTTGCTCTTAAATTTCTACGCTGTGTATATAGCATGCTAAGGTTGATGTCACAGAGTCCTGTTGCTGACTTACAGGTAACACAAAAGAGTGTTGAATCTGTTCATCACTGCATTTAAAGTGTGACTTTACTGCAGTTCTGAACCCAACTTCCTCCTCTAAGTGAGTCTGGAATGTAAGACGGAGGCTGAGAGTGCATCGATGAGGGTCTGAATGTTCAGGTATGCATGTGAGTCAGATTTTTTTGGGAGATTTTTGCATTTTGTTTATATTCTGGATTATTTTCTCAATTTTTCTGCATTGTCTTGAATATGTTCAGTTTTGTTGATTTTCTTGTAGTATTTTTATTTTTACAAATATTCTTGATGATTTTATTTGTTCATATTCATAATTTGTGTTCATTTGTACTTGTTTTCTTGATTTTTTTTTTTTTTTTTTTGTTCCCCCCCAGTGTTCAGGCCCAGCTTATGCTCTTAGGTTCTGCAGCCAGCGTTATATCTGTGGTGGTTTAATGCTTTGGATTCATGATGACAAAACAAATGAACTAAGGCAACAAGTTTATGAGGTAAAGTTGGTTCCTGTCTGTCTTATGGTGCAAAACAGAGCAATATGATAGCAGTTTGAGTTCAGTCTTTTTTTTCTGACAATTTAATGATGTGGTAGTTACCAAGCTGTGATCGACTTGGGATTTAAGACAGGAAATGGACAGTTGAAGAGTTTTCATGGTTTTTACATATTTTTTTAATTTTATGGCTGAAAGGATATCCTCGTCACCCCTGAGCTTGTTAGTAAAATAATTCTCACATGGAGAGGCCTCGGGTCACCAGACTTACAGCAAATGTGTATTAGGCCGAATTCTCAGTGAAGTTAGAAAATGGGTGACCTTGGCATTCAGGTCAAGGGCTAGGTTCAAAGTTTTTGATTTTCTTATTAGTGCGATTACTGTTGAATGCAGAGACCCAGGGTCACTAAACCTGTACCAACGTAGAAGGTCCAGACTTGCAATGGGGTTGAGGGGCATCACTGGCGTCCACCAGTACAGTTATGAGTGCTGTCACTAATACTGATGTGTGATGTGCTACAAGACACTAATTTAAAACAACATGGGGACATCTGGTTGAGGAGAGAGGATAGAAGAGGGAGAGTGACATCCAAGGAATCTTGAGATGGTAAGAATTGGATTTAACAGGGTTAAAGGCAAATAAATGTGAGTTCTAAAGGCTGGAGAACATTGCGATTTTAGAAATGTGTCATCGTGAAGGTATATTGTGCAACTGTCTAGGCCAGGGGTCGGGAACCTTTTTGGCTGAAAGAGCTATGAAAGCCACATTTTTAAATGTATTTCTGTGAGAGCCATATAATATTTTTAACACTAAATACAACTAAATGTGTACATTTTTAAGTAAAACCTACAATGTAAGAGTATATTAAGCCTCTGAATTTATTATTTCTGATAACGTTGTGATACTGAAGCAACCCGATAATATATAAAATACTTCTTACCGTTAATGCGACTTCTGGTGTTGGATGCTTTTGCTACCGGCCTTATCGTCTGGTTGATACACGGTGAGGTGAAGCTTCACGCAGGCGTTGAGTTTTTCAGCCGTTAAATGTGATCTTGATGTTTTTCAGATGTGAGAATGACTGCTCACATGGATATTTCAATGCAAACGTACTATGGCTTGTGTTGAAGTGTCGCTTTATATTTGACCGTTGTCATCGATGAAATTTTATCATTGCATATTAAGCACAATGCAAAACCTGCTCTGTCCACAAAGGCGAATTTCTCTGTCCATTTGTGCTGAAATGTAATACTCTTTATCTTTTTTTTTTTCTTTTCGCCATCTGCATCGTCAAAAGGGTTTGCTCTGAATGAATTAGCTAGGCGACTATTTGATTGAAAGAAGGGAAACTTACTTCTTGACCTCACGACAACTCGTGTAGGCACCTTTTAACACCGAACGTGTCGGCGCCGACACATTTGCACGTCAGGGGAGGCAAGCCCCAAGCGGGCTCTCGCTTCTGGTGTCAAGCGCGTGGCCGCCTACGACCCGCTCCAGGGACAGTGGCAGGTGGGGAGTTTGACCCTAACCCTGAACAGGTGAGGTAGAAAATGAATGGATTAAAATTATTCATTAGATATCGTGTTAAGAAATGTCAGCTAAGATTGATCTGCGAGCCAGATGCAGTCATCAAAAGAGCCATAGGTTCCCGACCCCTGGTCTAGGCTGTGAATCCAACGTACACTGTGCGTTCTGACACCCACTCGCGATCATACCGTAGTGATCGGATCTGTATTTTCTAATCAATAGTGGGCAGAAATGCTGTGTTTTTTACACCTCTGTGGGTTCCACTTTCTTTATTTCTGTCTCTTTTCTTTCTTGCACCCGGTGCATCTGCACTCTGTCTGTCTGCCACACACAGTTGCACACACACAGATACTGCGCTTGAATATTACTACATTTATATGCCTATGTCTGTCCCTTTGCATGTAACTGTTAAAACTCATAGCCAAATCTAACTTTCTGGCTTCAGTATGAGATATTTCTGTGCTGTCTATTGCTTTCTTCTTTATTTCACTCTGTCTCCTGCCGCTGGACTGTTGCTGCACAGGCACAATAAGAGAAAAGCAGGGAAAACGCACAGTGATTGGCTGGAAATCAAACATGTTTGAAACCCATCCTTGGCAGGGTTTGCAGGTCCGACTGCTCTGGCCGGTCATAAAACAGTGAGGGGTACGAGACACAAGCTCTGGCCGCAATCACTTGCAAAAGCCGGGCAGTGCACAGCTGCCATTCGGGTCTGAAATTGCACGGTGTACATTGGCCTTAACTTTAGTTTATCTATGTTACCGCTACAGAATTACAGCTTATTTTTATTAGATTTTAAGTTTTAAGCATATTTTAAGATTCTCTTTCGAAAATGTATTTAGTTGTTGCTTGTTGTAAACTTCTTTTTTGAAACTTTTCAGCTGCTTTTACCTTACTATACAAAGCGGTCCTTCAGAATAAACGCACAGCTGCTAAAAATTTAGGGTTATAGCCTAAAAGTATGTTTTCATTAAATGTGGCCATAATGAGAAATTTCTAGATGGAAAAAAATTAGTTCAACAGATTGCTCACCCCCAGTGCTGCCCCCCCCGCCCAAAAAAAAAATCCTAGAGGAACCACTGATTTACAAAACATGCAGAGAAAATACCTAAACCAACCTAAAGTCTCTGCCAGCTTTAGAGAGAGAAGCTTGAAACTTGTCAGTGAAAACTAAAAACAAAGTTTTCAGAGGTTGAAGAGTACAAAGGTAATGTGTGACTGAAACATCAATGATGGCTCTCTTTTTACAACCCTGGTATCATATTATTGGCGGTTAAATCAACATAACAACCGTTGTGCTTAACCGAATGTCAACACACACCTACACTTCACACCCAAATTAAAAGCTCTCTGCAGAAACCTGTAATGTAACCCCTTGATACTGGATTTCATGCACTTCTGAAGCATCGGCACATGCTAAATGCGTATAAAGCAAGCTATTGAATTTCTTTGACTTGGAGACGTGTATATGACCAAGTACTGAAGATAAACAATTTCCATCTTTTTTAGGTTAATGTTGTGCATAGCCAATTAGGCCACATTCATTGTTTAGCCTAGCACCTGATTATCATATGAAAAGGAAGTGCATTGACAAGAAAATAAAACCTACCCCAAACTCATTTTTTCATGTAAAGTTTTTACTGACTGGCTGTCTATTAAAGGGGCAGTCCAGACATTCAGCGTTACCCTTTCGAACTTGGTGTGGGAGTTGTGGAAATCAAAGTGGCTGCAGTGACATATTACAGCAGGATGCATTACAGTCAGTGATCAATGGAAAGATGATTCAATGAATAATTAATACTACATTCAGAAACATCCGGCTCCTTCCTATTAGCACTCGGGGAAATCACGCTTGTGAATTAATAATGCATTGATGACTGGTGATCTCTATTCAGGGACGTTCAAATCACTGTGTCCATGACGCAGCTCCCATTGTGGTTTGCTGGAAAACAGGAAAAACATTGTCATTATATACTTTGTTCTGATTGACGCAACATTTTAAAATGTAGACAGACCAGATCGCCATAAATGATTATAAAGCAAATTGCCTGTGCTATCTCACTAGTTTTATTTAGTTCCTGGTTTTATATATTTTCACTCAAGTTGCAACGATTGTTCAATTATTCAGCCAGTTTTCAGATTTAGAATTATTTGAAAAGAACGAGACAAAATTTTGACCAAAATTATGTTGTGGTGCTTTTCCTTTACCTCGGCACTTGCAGGTTGTGACTGGGAATGACAAACTGAGTTGATCATGCTCTAACTGTGAAGCTGGAAAAAAACATGTACACTTGCAGAAAAGTGGTATTTTACGCAAACAAACGGTATCATAACATGGCTGAAAATTGAACAGAATGATGTATGACTGATATAATGTGAAACAAATACAACAGGAATGATCAGTATTCACTCAGACCGAATAGCAGCCGTATTGTTACATCGGGGTTGGAGGGGTTGCTCTGACTGTTGGATTTTCAACTTCAGAGGCCTTACAGTTGAAACTGTGTTTGTACTTAATCTTGTTCTTTAAAAGCCCCCTTTTCCCTTTCCCTCGAAGGGCCTTTTGCCAGGCCACGATTGTAAATAATGTGTTCTTTATCTGTCTTACCTGGTTAAATAAAGGTGAAATAAAAATCATCATCTATAATATGTCAGGTTTTAGCTAAAGATGTCTAGTTTATGGAACTGCTTTTATTTTTGTCCTGAGACTTGTAGGAAAAAGTTATTTGTAACTAACGAAAGTGTTATCTTTAGAATTTTATCACCTCATTTTTTACCAAAAAGTTACTCCTGATTTTTTTTTTTTTTTTTAAGTGTGCAGACATGATATGCGTCTTAGTATGTTTTTTTTTTTCTTTTTTACTACAGATATTACTACTAAGTCCCACTTTAGCAGGACCAATGGTAAAATTTGGTGTGTGATGTGTCCCTGATGCTGTGTATATTTGCCTGATTAAAAACTATAAAACTACAGTTTTTCAACAGTTTTCTTCAAAACTAAACATCAGCATAGTTTAACATGTTAAAAATGTAGTAAACGTCTTGTTCAAAATTTTTATTGGGAACTGCAAATTATTCTGCTTTGCGTACATCATGATAAAAATTATGTAATTGTTGTGATCCTGTGCAACCCGACACAATTTGTACCAACTTTGCCTTAAACATTTTTTTTTAGAGATTTTGAGCTAATGCACTTTAAAATACATACTAATAACTACTCAAATATGTAACAAAAACAAATATATGTTGATTAGTTGCTGAATTATAGACTTCTGAACATGACACTGTGCCTTGATTTTGCCCAAAATTAATAAACAATATGACAAAAGCTCAGATGAGCAGGTCATTTTATTATTTTGTTAAGCTTTGGATTTTTTTTTAATTTTGCAAGTTTTGTTGTTGACTGTATTTATTTTTGTTTAATTTTATGCACACTTTAAAAAAAAATTTAAGTTATTGCTGCCTATCACTGCCACCATGAAATCAAATGCATAACAGAATTGCCAGTCACACTTTAACCAGAAGAAGCTACACTTTTTGGCTAGCATTACCTTTTGATTTTGAAGCTATTTTTATGTACCGTAAAATTCACACTATAGGCCGCGGCTTTTTTCACACATTGCCGACCCTGCGGCTTATACAGTGATGCG
>JAQQAE010005744.1:0-17308 GCA_029823295.1 Pseudamia nigra
CTCTGACTTCCGGGTCATTCTCGTCGAGACCCGGAAGTGACGCAGGCGTGACCCAGGCGTCGTTGTCCGCATAATTCGTCATTATGCAGTTCAATTTTTTTTGCAGTTTTTTTCGTCTGTATCCAAATTTTTCATTGTCAGAAGCGGTCGTTGTCCGAGGTTCCACTGTACTTTTCAGTTTTGTTGTGCTGCCTGCACTATATATGGCTTACATTGTGTCTGCGTGCTTGTTTTCGTGCATGAGCAACCATGTCACAGCATGGCGCATCTCTTCCAATTACACCAGAGCTGGGGAAGCGTGCAGCATTTCAGTGCGGGACAGTTGCACTCACAATACTCAAATGGGCCACATTTTAGCTGTGAAACTTGCTTGTGCACAGTGCAGATCGTCATTGAGAGTACACATTTATCATAGAGATATATGCATTAACGGAGGACAAAAAGACATAAGAAAAAACGTCAAAGGGTAAACAAAACAAGAATATCAGGATTGTAAGAAATTATGAATAAGCCAAGTTTTGAATATGCACAAATATGCCACCACACACACACACACACACAATACACAGACACAATACACAGGCTGCCTTGCATTTCAACTCTGCTTTTATGCTGTGTGTCCAGACCTTTTCTCACACTCCTCATAGATTTGATGCCAAATTCACAGTCATTTAGAGCATGAGAAAAGTCAGCCAGACACAGGCGCACACACATAGACACTCTCACACATAAATACTTCACTGTCTGGCACCAGTGAGACCACAGAATGAAGCAATCGAGAGTTTTGATTGAGCTAAGCACTTGATCATGTGTGTATCCCATGAACGCTGGCCGTGGTCAAAGACAGACATAGACACATTCAAGTTCAGATATTTAGTGAAAACAAGTATCGGAAGTATAGCATGTGTGCATCTGGTAAGAATCACGGGAAAAGACGGTGAAAGTGTTATCAGTAAATGTCACCACCACACAACAGCAAAGCACACTGACCAAAACATAAAGACTACAGTGTGTTGGCTTCTGTCTTAAGGGTGCAGCTCTTGTCAAGCAGTAATTTATGTAAATATCACAAAACAAATAGCTATGTGACTGAAAAGAAATTCAATCTTTTGTTACTTCTCAATTAAAATGTTTGATACTGTCTTAAAAATACTGACGTTCTGTCTTTAAACTGTCTCTACATAACTTAATTGTAACATATACAGTGTTTTCCCTGGGTTTTCAGAGGGTTTAGCTGCAAAATTTTATTGTTCCCAAGAAAATCTGTATGTTTGTTCATAAAAAATGTACAATTTTTCTTATTGTTTTACAATATGCATTATGACGTGTTTCCAAATTATGGAAAAACATCCAAAAAGCCTAAAAACAAACATTCTGACCTGAATTGAGAATTGCATGAATTGCAATCCTTACATCTGGTTACTGCACTCCACATTGAAATGGAATTGAAAAATATTTATTTTACATGAATTTGGCTGATGCAATCCCCAGAATGGCTTGGGTGACATGCCTAATCTTTGTGCTGAGGTTGGCTTCCTTTAAAAGAAGACAAAGCTGCCAGTTGGGATTAGTGGACAGGGAGGAGACAAAAGACAAGAGTGACACTGGGCCGGACCACGACCAGCAGCACATCAGCAACAGCTAGAGACCTATTCCAATGGGAAATTTCCAAATAGAACATTTTCTAACTAGGACATGTGGGACATGCTGATATGTTTGAGGTTTTATGACATTTCCTTGGAAATAAGTACAGATCATACAGTATACACAAGTGAGAGTCTCATTTGCATGCTTTACTGCAGGTGGCAACACAGCCCCTGTTTACAGTCAGCTGGACTAAAAACAAAAGTCCTCTTTGGTAAATGCATGCTCTAAAGACACAGTCCACACTTGTGGTCAGAAGGAGAAACAAGCCTGCTTATAAGCATTATGAAAGCACACGTCTGCAAGTTTTTGCATATGAGCAAATACCGAGCATGTGACGATTTCAACATGGGGTTTGAAAGAACGAAAGTGGGAGAATGTTGACACCTTGTAAAAGATGCTGAGAACACTGTTTTTAATCATGGTATGCACAAATGTAAGTAAACAGGAATATTATTGCAGTATTCCTTCTCACTGGTCATATAAACAGCTTATAAGTACATGCATCTTTTCAGGCTACAACCAAAAACTAATGTGTGCATATAATCAGTCATCAGGGGCATCAGAGGGTCACTACTGCAACTCATAAGCTTCAGCGCTCCGATCACTTTTGTTTGTTTCTCAGGGGATTTTAATGTCTTTGATTTTTTTGGGGTTTTTTTGGAAAGCACTGTCCCATCAGGCTTCATTTTAAAGTGTGTTGTAACCTCTGCTTTTTCAAGAAGCACTTAATCTCTTCCTGTATGTCAGGAAGCAATCAATCAGACAGAATCCATAAGAAGTGTCATCTCAGCTAATTAAAATGTTGCCATTCCATTACAACTTTAATAGCAGTTTAAAATTTCTGAAGTTTTAATTGAACTGGCTAGCACAAAAAGGAAAGAGATCTGTGTCGTCGTGAACAGCTATAAACAAATGTTTGTCTCTGGTGTTATTGTGTCACATTATGTTATCTGAACCCAAAGCCTAATTAATGACAGGGAGGAAAAGTCAACAAACTCGAAGGAAAATGTCAGCAGCAGCCAGTGATGCTGGAGGGCGACTCAGGATACAAAGAGAAGTCAAACAGAAAGCATATAAACACACCTGGAGGAAAGGATACAATTCGTCCACAAAAACCATGATATTTATGTCAGGGTAACCCACTTGTCTACAGGATTTATGGGAATAAAGGGGAATGGAGGCTGAAGAAAACTAAAACCACACTTTGTAAAATGATATTAACATCTGTGTTTATCTTTTAGATAGCTAAATGGAAATGTGACCTGAATCCACTTGCAGCGTCCCAGTGACCCACAAGGGGAAAAAAAATCCACCCACACAGCACAGTGTGGCATGCACTGGAATACGTGTGACTTTATGAGACGTGAGCTCATACAATGGGCTTCTGTGTAACAGGGCAATGTGGAGGAGAGATTAAAAAAATAAGGCTGAGATGGGAAGGGAGCCACCAACATGTACAAGACTGGGACCTTGTAGTACAATGTTCACAATAATGAGGGTGATAAAAAAATAAGATAACTGCACATAACTTTATATTAGTGATCGACCGATATGGGTTTTACAGGACCAATACGATACCAATTATTACTACTGTAGTTAAGGAGGCGATAACCAATATTTGGAGCCAATATTCATTTGCAGTAAAAGTGTAAAAATTGGCGTAAAAATGTTGAACAATACAAACACTTAACTTCGTTTAAATGCCTGAAGCATGTTTATTTAACCAAACAAATAGAAAATAAATATGTCCAGAAGTGCATGGATCCTAGACTCACAAGTTATTGTAGTTGTCGTGAGCTGTAGAGTTGTTCATGTGACTTTCACACAAACACACACTATTCTGCTGACCCCTGGAATAAATGGAACTGTCCTCAGGCAGCTGCATCACATTAGTATTTCGAGTGAGTGGACAACGATGCCTTTCAGAAATTATTGGGGTGCAACCTTTAATTGCTTAACCACGCATGTGGCAAAACTTAGTCAACTACACCCAGAGCACTCCACCCCAAAATTTGGCACAGATTGGGAAACTGTTCGGGTTAAACTCAAACCACAAAGCAATCTGTTGCTTTAAACCCAGGACAGAATCTGAACCCCAACTCATCTTTGTTTTACCAGTGGCACAATTAACAAAAGGATGAGGTAAAGTCCGGGAGCAGATCTGCAGAGACATAGTGCGCTACCTCCCTGCTCCTGAAATTGTTTCTCCTCCCATCCCTTCCCTGGCCCAGACCCACATGAAAGGCCTACTGGGTTGGGTTCCCATATGGTGAGGAGACACGAGGGAGTGTGTGTCTGTGTGTGTTTAGTCTCCTTAGCTGGTTAAGGGGAGCTCCTGATGACCTAGTGCCCCCAGCCTTCAGAAGCCATCCGCACAGCTGTTTTCACCGAGAGCCCCTCACTCTCTTTTAACACGTACACACACTCCCAGGCCAATTAGGACATCCAGTTATGTTGTTAGTGGTTGTTTACCATAAACTTCCCTCTCTTGCTTTCTTTCCCTTCCCCCCGACCTCTTCTCCTTTCTTTCTTCTATTTCACCCCCCCTTATTTATCAGGGCATCTACAGGGACCATATTTGTCAAATCATATACTTACTCAAACTGCTGATAAATATAAAGTCATTTGGTAAAAATGCAGGTTTTATATAGAAATATGGTTATGGTGTGTTCAGTTAGTGTACAGCAAAATAAAAAAGACAAGCACTGAGTTCAGTTATAGCTTTAAAGTGTGTAAATATGCAGAAAAAGGTCAGAAAAGATGCATACAATACATGGAAATTAAGACCTGACAAATTCAATGACCACGTTCCCATGGCATGCTCATTTGCTGTAATTTAATTTTAATCTTGGGTACGGTACCTGCAGCTTAGCTTTGCATCCATCATAACTCAAAATCTGAAATTATTTTAGAACAAAAGCATGAAATCACAAGCAGAGAGCCCTCTTCCTGAAATAAATGGGTTTGCCTTATTTGAAATTTCTGAGGCAAGGGAAGGAGTTTAGCTGGGTAACTTCATTGCCTTTCTTTGTAAATAATAGAAGCCTGGTGGGGGCTGGTGTTAAATGCAAGCTGAACAATGAACAATGAACATAGTGAGTTTATTTGAGCAACATATTAAAAAACAATTTAAATAAACACAAACAATACAAAAAAAATTTACAACTGATACTCAAAAGGAGTAGGTTGAAGTTCAAAGAACTTATAGAAATCCTACGCCTCTCCAATTTAGATCATCTACTACTGCATTGCAAGCTTATGCAACTCTGAGCTTTCTTCCAAGAAACAAATTAACAGCGAACAAATGTTACTATTACAATTATTAGCAGGCGCTACCAAGCCTTGTGGCAGGGGTTCATGAGTGGCTTGGTGTGGATGGCGACCAACAATTTTGTATGCAACTGCTGTGTGATGGCTATGAGTGAAACCAGGCTGCACCCTGGCATCCCCAACATGGCTGTGCAGGTAGCTGATGTCACCATCCACCGCATCAATCGCAACCGTGACACTGGTAAGAGCAAAGAGGGTGCACTGTGCATCTACATTAACAATGACTGGTGCTCACAGAGCCAAACTTTTGACAGATATTGCTCCCCTCATCTTGAGACTTTGACTATCTTACTGTTGTAACGGTTTACAAAAATGTCTTGACACCCAGAGTGTGCGAGACTTGTGAAATGCAAGTTGCTTCTCCAAAGGATTTCTAGGAGATAGGCAGACTTTGTTTTTCTGGCATGATGCAAATTCTCTATTGCAACATGGTAGATGAGTCAGAAAACACAGAAAAGGGCACTTTAAGACTATTTGATGACTTGCAGACACCCTGTTTATTCCCATTTGCTCTCATTACAAAAAAAGCTGTTTGTTATGCTACAAACAGCAACACAGAAAAACAAACATGGAGGTTGAATAATTCAAGTCTTGTTTATTCACTGTTAAACTTGGCCTATAAAGACTATATTGGATGCATTTACAGCATTTTCCAGCATGTTTAGGAACAGTGTGTTTTCTGGAAATACTTTTATACACATTTGAATGAACTGTTTGCATATACTGTTTCCATATCAGCAGCCGGCGCATTCAATTCTTTAGTCTTTTTCCCCTTTTCTTTATTCCCACTGTTCAGCATCTTTTCTGCTCCTGTTACCTTCTTAGATCACTCTACTTACCCTCTCATTTCCGCTGCATCCCTCTTTTTCTATCAAGCCACTCAGATGTGACTCTTGCAAAATGGTCAGCTTTTCGGGAGGCCTCAAAAGTGGCCAAGAATGTATGTGTGGAACTGCGCTGATCTGCCAAGGGGAATTAGTCTCTATTTAGAGCGCTCTGTTGTGTAAAGTCCTGTCTGATTTGTCAGCCTCAGCAGCAAACATACTGGTCCAAGAACCCTTTCAGTCCACAAATGTAAAAAGTGAGAATTGGGAAAAGGAGGAGCAAGTGATGAAGGAAGAGAAAAAAGGGAAGAAAAGCAAAAGAGAGATTCCAGAGGACACAAAGAGCAGTAAGAATGAGATTTGCAAGTTGAGTCAAACGAAGAAGTGCAAAGAAAACTGAACTTTATAGAATGATTATGGCAAAAACACTATAGTTTTTATAACTTTTTTACCATTTTATGTCTTGATATTATTTGCATATTTTTCCTAATGATGATTTTGTTTTACTGCATTTTTCATGATGCTTATATTTTGCATCATGTTTGTCTTCTAGGTTTTCATGCTGTTGCATCTTTTAGAGAAATTTGTCTTTCTGCATATTTTGCAAACTTTTCTTAAGCTGGCCACACACTGAGAAACACGTCTCACCTTATCCCAACTCAATTGGAAATTTGCTTGATGTGCGGTGGTTCCCGACCCACATTTTTCAGTCTTGATGACATCCCAATAGAAATTGTGCCAATTCATCATGTTTAATCGCCAGGACTCCGTCTCGGTGATGTGCGGGCATGTAGACAAAATCAATGCAATCGGTGTTCACTGTCAATAGGTGGTGCCAGTCATCAGGCACGAGTCGTGGTGGCAATCGCCAGCTGTGTGCAAGGTATATTCAATTGTGTGTACCAGACGACCAGACTGATCGAGTTGAGTCGGAATAGGTCGTGATTCTCTTTGCGGCCGGCTGTAGGGCTGGCGTACACTGTGCGATTTTAGGAATGTGTGAAAATTGAGGTTTAGGACACTGTGCGACCACTTCAGCTGGAAACGTAAATCCAGCGTACTCTGTGTGTTACCTCAAAACCTTCTTTTTCAATCAATACTGGGCAGAAATACTGCGTTTTTCCACCTCTGTCGGTTCCACTTTCTTTTTTTCCTGTTTCTTTTCTCTCTTCTCTTTGGAATGACACCCAGGTTATCTGCTGTGTCACACCCACACAGACACTGGGCTCTAATATCAGTACATTAGTATGCCTGCTCGTTTGCATAGAAATGTTTAAACTTATCTCCAAATTCAACTTATTGGCTTCAGTGTGTGATATTTCTGTGACGCTAATTGCTTTCATCATATCACTCACTGTTTGCTGCTGCTGCACTTTTGCTGCACAGATGCAGTGAGGAGAAAAGCGAAAAAAATGCATGTGATCAGATGGAAATTAGACATGTCTGAAGCCCATCCGAGGCACAATTTGAGGTTCCGACCATTTGAGCCAGTCATAAAACAGCGAGTGGTGAGAAGCACGTTCTCTGGCCACAATCGCTTGTGAATGCCTGGGGACATGCACAGATGTAAATCTGCTCTGAAATCACACAGTGTACACCAGCCTTTAGACAGTTTTTCTCTTTATCGTTGTTATTTCCCCCCCTTTATGCCTTTTTTGTCACTTTCATCTAGTGCCTTTTATGAATAACTTCAGCAGCTTTGACTACAGACAAACTAATTCAGTGTTCTCTTAGGACCAATATCAGCTGTTAAACTGTAAAGAAAGATTTGACATTAATTGTGATAATAAGCAATACTGACTAATATATACTGTGGACTGGTTCTATCAAACTCTTAATAAAAATGGCATCACCATTATCACTTCTGCTGGTATTATTCCCACAAATGTAAAAATGCACTGAGATGGAAAAGATAACATCAAAGAAATGACAAAATGAAAACATAGCAGGGATGCTCACAAAGACTAGACTCATTCATAAATGTTTGATAAAAGAGAAAGATTGATGGATTTCTCTTTTCCACACAGCCCTAGGGGATCTGACATTTCCAACCAGTCCACTCATCACTGCCTCCATCTTCCAACAACAAAGACGCCCAGTCTCATCTCCACACCTCCAGGGTCTAAGAGGCCCACAAGACCTCTGCTCCCACAAGGCCTACAGCCCCTATTGGGCTTATTAACCTGCCTCAGAGACTGTTTTCAGCCAGAGCCTTTAGGCCTCTAGAAGAAGTTTTTCCAACAGTCCCGGGAGGTTGGGAGAGGGGTGCAGAGGAGGCCGTGACAGGAGGAGACACAGCTAATGTGGTGAATTCAGCTGGATTCTTGCAGACAGTAGAGGCACATTGTTGGGGTTGAGGGGGCTTAATTTGAAGGGAGGGAGGGGGGGCTTCTTTTATGTGGTGTCTGCTTAGCTGCTGTGGGCCTCATTGAGTTTAACGGATCAAACAGTGGGATGTGTGTGTGTGCATGGGGGTGGGTGTGTGTGTGTGCAAGGGAGATCAAGTCAAAGATGGTTTGATTCAAGTAAGCATGTGGGAGACAGTGTTTGAAAAGCTCAGAGGTTTTGAGTGGAATTTAAGCTAATTTTGGGTTTGAATTATCTGACATGCTAGAAGGTGTGGTCAAAAATACATTCTAAAATGTCTGTGAACCAAGGATACATATAGTACATTAGTTCAACAAATAGTGATTATTTTCTCAATCATTACTCTGTGATTGACAGATCAGGGTTTTCTTTAGGCTTTCAAGTTTGGTGTGAAAGAACACGTATGGAACTCTGTAATAACCAAAAAAGTTAAGAAGCCTATGTTTTTTTTTTTTAAATTTGTGCTATTTCTTGTCTTCTTAATGTGCTTTGAACAACCCTGATGTCTTTTATTGTAGACTCCCAAAAGTAGACACATTTAGATTTGATGACAGCTTTGCATTCTCTCAATAGATTAGTCACCTGGAACAATTTTCAATTCAGAGGTGTGCACTTGTCAAGAATTAATTTGTGTGATTTCATGCCTTCTTAATGTGGTTTAGACCATCAGTTCTCTTGTGCAGAGGAAAAGTGAGTAAAGAGTCAATAGACCTATTAGTATTACTACAATTACTGCATAAATCCATATTATGACAGCAAACATTCAGTTAAGTGAAAAAAAAAGTCCATCATTACTTATTATTATGAGTCAATCTGAAACATGGCGTGATCTTTGAATGTGCCCCCAAGTGCAGTCACCAAAGAACAGTTCCCATTTTCTGAGGCTGGTAGTTCTAATAAACTCCTCATCTGTAGCAGAGATGGCTCTAGGTCTTCCTTTCATAGAGCCAGTTTAAACTTAGTGTTTGATGGTTTTGGCCGCTGCATTTGGGAACTTGGGTGACACGGTGGTGCAGTGGGTAGCACTTGTGCCTCACAGCTAGAAGGTCCTGAGTTCAATCCCAACAGAATCCCAGAATCCCAGAACCTCCCAATCCCAGCACCTGGTGTTGGGAGGTTCTGTGTGGAGTTTGCACGTTCTCCCCGTGTCTGCGTAGGTTCTCTCCAGGTACTCTGGCTTCCTCCCAAACACATGTACTAGGTTAATTGGTTACTCCAAATTGTCCATAGTTGTGAATGCAAATGATTCTCTGTATAGTCATGAGGTCTCAGCGCCTAGAGATAATCACTGATTATGACTGGTGCCATACAAATATAATTGAATTGTCACAGTGTCTGCTGCATATTTGATATTGATTTCTTTGCCTCATTATTGACTTCATGACTTTGTCTATCCTCTGTATTTCTTCTTCTTTTGTTGTGTTGACAGTGGCTTTGTGTAACTTCCTGTGATTGGTCTCAAAGTCCAAACCAAACTTTAATGTGGACTGACACCACCACTTCAGGTCACTGTGGTCACACTGGTCTGGGGGAAGTTTCACACCTGAAAATGTGGTTCAAATCAAACTGGAAAGTCCAAAAGTCCAGACTAAATTATGTAGGTGTGATAGCATCCTTCATGCTTCCCACATGGATTTTAGGTTAATTTGCTTCAGGTGGTGTAACAAAAACTATGGATTTGTGCCTAAGCCTTACAATTACAGGAAAAACCCTGACGATTAATTTTTCCTCTGTAAAGTTGTTAAATAAAGACCTTAGTTTCACCGACAATCCTTACCCTAAAGATTCACTCTCTTTACAAACAAAAGAAAACCAGCTTCCTATCTGATTGTATTATTACAGTGTAACCTGCACTGCAAGAATAAAGTGGATCAAGTGAAGGAAAACAAGCAACAAGATGGGACTGAGATGAAAATTTCAGCCTCAGCACCACAAGTCCATACAATGATAGTGAAAACAGTGCAACGTGAAACACAAATAATGTGAATGCAGACAAAATGCCTATCGCTCTGAGGGAGGAACCGGATCCTCCAAAGACTGCAGTGAAGCCAGCAGGAGTGAAACTGCCCGACAACGACTCCTGCCCTGATGACGCCACTGACGGGTGTACAATAAGATACCTGATACACAAGGATCACAACACAGCACAACGGCCTCACATCCCGCAGCTGAACCAAACAGAATGCATTACTATGATAATTGTCAAAACTTCATCTGGCATCAGTTTATTGCAAAAGACCCCTTCACCAATGAGAAAACAACACACAGACTTAAATTACCGCAAACACATCATCTCAAATGTGAATTTACTGACAATAGTAAGCTTTTTGGATCCTAAATACATGGGCAGCTCTTTAGTGAAAAACACATGGTGCTACAGAACACACTTAATCAAGCTCATTTAATGGTACAGTATAAGTCTGCTTTAGCTGCACGCACATTCCCCTCTGTTTCCGCACACACAGAGTAAGAGAAGGTCAAAAACACAGCTGAGTCAATACACCAGGACGCAAGCTGCCAGCAGCCTGAGAGCAGACATGCAGGTTTGTAAGCAAAAATTTTGACATTTTAAATACCCTTTAAATCCTAGGCTGTCCCTCCACCACAGGTATCGAAACACCCATCAGCAAGGCAATTTAGGGACAGAACAATAAAATGTTGCTTTTAAACATGGAAGAAATGCAGATGTATACAGTATTTACAATCTGCAGACCAACAGAGAGCTCACTGTGTAGGACAGACAGACTCTGGCAACAACAGCAGTAGCAGCAAAACGACAATGTGGCTGAAAATAAGCAGCACTCGATCACATGCATTTGAAATAGTTCATACATCATTAAAACAACACAGAAGACCTTATAATTACTGATCTACTAATTAAACCATCTCTGCAACCATTTATTTATAAACAGAGGCACACGCACACAGGTGCACATTGGTGGCTTCCCATTGTATGTTCAACCACTCCTGTTGACTTCATTACTGGGCAGTAACAAGAATGGGCGTGCAGACTGCAGCAGGGTTTAAGGAGATTAACCATTCTGTAGCTGTATGAAATTATATTCATAATCCCCATCAAAAATTCCCTCACTGTGTGGCATGGGAGGGCCACTCTAAATGTCTTGCTTGTTCTTTTGACAACATGCATGCACACACGCACACACACACTCAAAAGACAATGGACAACACACGAGAATGAAAAATAGATGACAAGGGATGGGGAAATTAGGGTTAGATCGCTTATCCTATATGACCGATTACTGATCTGATATGGGTTTTTTTTTTTCATCCAATAAAATAGATGAATGGATTTGGAACCACATCCATGCGCTCCAATAAAACAGTAATCATCATTATTGTGACATGACTTATATTGTGCTAATTATATTTATTATGGTATAGAGGTCGACCAATTATCGGCGCCGATATTTGGAATTTTGACGTATATTGGAATCTGTGTTTTTTTAAATCTGACGGGCCGATATCAAGAAATCAATTAAAAACTGTTATTTCGGCTCAGACGCTGCCACCCCTCTCTCTTTCTCTTGCCACTTCTCTCCAGCATTGGTCCGCCCGCAGCGCCATCTGATTGGTTAAACAAGCCACAGTTTGTTTAAGTGGCAGAAACACTGAAGTGGAAACTGTCCTCACACACACAGCAGAGACGTAAAGGACGTGTTTGCGCTTTCTGGAGAGCAAACACGTGTCAAAGGTAAACACACAAAACTCTCCCAAAATTGTAATAAACATCCCAGTGCTCTATATCTCACAACTTTTTCTAACGTTACTGTGTGCAGAAGAAAAACGTAAGAGTGGAGTAAACATTAGCCTCAGCTCTGCTAAGCTAGTAGTACCTCCCGACATGTCTGTGAATAACTTGAAACAATGCTGTTGGTGATATCAATGTGGAAACAGTCCATGATTGTAGAAGCCTGTGTGTGATTGAGAGAAAGCGTGTAAGAAATTCAATTCAGTCTTGTTTTGTTGCAGGGAAGTACGCTGAGATGAAGGCTGACTAGTTTTTACCATAACAATATTTTGCCGGTCTGGCTGTAAACGCTCAGCAGACTATGCATTAGCAATAGGGAGAATGTATGTAATGTGGAGAATAGTGTGTGCTTGCGAAAATGTCACATGAAAAACTCTACAGCTCACAACTACTACAATAACTTCTGTGTCTAGGAACTCCACGCACTTCTGGAGCAATTTATTTTCTATTTGTTTGGTTAAACAAACATGCTATAGGCATTTAAACAAAGTTAAGTGTTTGTATTATTCAACATTTTTACGCCAATTTTTACACTTTTACTACAAATTAATATGAGCTCCAAATATCGGTTATGAGCCTCCTTATCTACTACTAATCGGTATCAGTCCTGAAATACCCATATCGGTCGATCACTATTATGGGATCCATTTTTCTTTTGTGTTTTTTTAGTTTCAGCTGAAAGGCTTCTGAACATTCAATGCTTTGTCATTTTAACTAATTTTACTTTCATTGTTTTTGTCATGTTTGATTTTTTGCAAGATTTCCATCTTGTTGTACCTTTTACGTAATGTTTGTCTTGTTGCATCCTTCATATTTGCCTCATCCTTTTTCATCTTGGACGTAATCTTCAGTTTTAAGGTGGGTGACTGGACAGTCATTGTAATATTTACCATGATCAAGAAATGTTTAGCATGATATCATTTTTAGCCATATCACCCAAGACTACAATTTATTGCCTATAAACCCTATAATGAAAAAGATGTTTATCTAATAGCACCTCCCAGTGTAAAACCCCTAGTTTAATGTGATTATGAAAAATAATTTATTTGATCTGAGAGTGAACTTGAAGGCATTTTTGCAAAGTTTTACATTAGAGCTAGTTAAAAAGTTAGCACTAAGCTCTTTATTTTACCTTCACGTTTGTTGATTCCAGATATCAATTGTTTGTCCCATTGACAATGACTGTATCAGCTCTGAAAACAAAAACAAAACTAGAATGGCACTCAGTATAGCACAGACCTCTGCCAAGGCCCATAGTGCACTTAATCAGTTCTGGATCTGAACCACGGTTCTAAAGCTATCAAAACCATTGACACACTAATGAATCCCCATTATATCAGCTACACATTGGCGGTAGTTGCAGGTCTGTAACTCTATCCAATACTGTACAGCAACTGGAAAAAAAAAACTACCCCTAGTTAAAGTTTCACATTCACATTTTTCATGTAAAAGGATATGCTGCAATAACCATCCTATGCTCAGGAAAGATAGCGTGTAATCTAATTTCTACAACCTTCCAGTAATACGAGGTAAGCCTATTAAATAACGAGACTGCGCTTATGAGGATAAACCCACGGGGTTCAGTCACACAGTATTATATATTAAAAGTTGTTCATTCGCACACAACTGCTGTAAATTTAGAATAAGTGACATCTTTAGTTCACTACTAGATACTGACTGAAAGGCACATGATTTTGCTAAGACATCAGAAAATGATTAGCTTAAAAGGTGAGCAAGACAGCAACTTCAAATTTCTGCCGAAATTGAGCTGAATCTTTTCGTTCATCAACTGAGGTGCATGAGGAACACTGCTAGGTACATGTGTTTGAATGACACAAAAGATTTAGTGAAGGCAGAAAGGATGCCCAACATGATGAATGCTCTGGACGTCCATGCACATCAAAAACTTTGAACAAATTGAGCAAATTATTCAAAAGCCCAAAGAAAGTGACCACAGTTGTGGTTTCTTCATGAAGACAATGCTCCAGTTCACACTGCACTCTCACTAAAGCAGTTTCTGGCCTGAAATCACAGTGCTTGCTCTCCCTCCCTATTCACCTGATATAGCACCATGTTACTTTTTTCTTTTTCCTAAGATCGAATTTGTGTCAAATGAACACGTTCAGTCCATGCCAGAAGTTAAGAAACGAACGGTTCTGAGACAACTGTCCGAAGAAGACCTACTGCACTGCTTTGATCAGTGGAAGACCTGAATGCAGCGGTGTGTTGATGCAGAAGTGGAGGATACCAATGGAGAAAGACACTGAAAAATGTTTGTGTTGAATAAAACTGTACTACAGCATTAACCTAATTTTTAATAGCCATACGTAGTATGTAAAAGTTGCTAAAAAGTGAAAGTTGATACAAGATATATTGTGGCAAGGAAGACAAAGAAGGTAAAGAAGCATAACATAGTTCTTTCAGGATTTTTTTTTTTTTGTTTTTGTAAACATAGATACAGCTACTGATATTAAAATGACTGTGGTTGTTTGGTCGGACATAGAGAACCACTAAGATCATGCTCTCCAAGGCTCCATATACTTGATACGTACAGTAGTGGGTGTATTACGGGAAATGTTGGTAGATGGAAGGAAGCTTAGAGAAGGACAAGTAAGTTCATGCACTTAGATGTGTGTGTGTGTGCATACAGGGCACACAAAACAAACACAATGAGGTCTCTGTGGATGAGACAGTCCGGGATGAACAGACAACTCCAGCTTCTACATGAGATGATTCAGTAGTCAATGGGGATTCCAGTGCAGAGTATGTCATATTTCACACTGACACACGCTTTCATGCAAACACATCGTGCAGTGTTCTGGAGAGATGGATGATGAGCAAAGAGTCTGCTGTGGGCAAGGCAAAAAAGACAAAGGAGTCATATTAGCACCGTTTGTTTTGTGTAATTGGACAAATGAATGATCCCAGGTCATGACTGTGCATCTTTTTATGGGTTCGTCACATTTCTCTCGTGTTGTGGATCGTACATGTCCAGATGTATGTGAACAACTCAAAACAAAAACATGCTTTCAGACTTAGAAGAAAATTATGTTGTTATTTTTACCTTTACCAGATTGTCATCAGGTGTCAGAAGCTTAAACTCAGTGCAATTTGAGACCTTCTATTATTTTATTTTATTAAGGCCGATTTTTGACTGTCGATCTATGATATCACATTTTTACAATAAACGAATTCATACGTAACATTTTATGCATATTACTTGAAATGGTACCAAAAAATACAACTTATTTAGCTCATTTTTAATGTTATGAAGGCCAGCTGGTAACATTGGATCAAAATGTACAAATTCAGCAATGAATAAGAAAAAACAAAATTAACAAAAAATAAACACAAATATGACCAAAATGTTCATTTATTATAAAATTGATTCAAAATTAACAAAATGAATCGAAAAAAATGGACAAAAAAGTGAACAAAATGATCCAAACATTGACCAAAAAAATGACCAAAATATTACAAAAAGCAACAGTCAAGAATAAAAAAAAATTACCAAAATAATCAAAAAATTGTATTCCACAAAATATGTATGTGCACAGTTAAAAACTTCAGAAATGTGGACTTGAAAACAGAGAGATAATGAAAAATAAAATAAAAATGTCTGTGGCAATTATGACCTGACATAATAATAGTAATGATTTAACACTTTTTAAGGACCTGTAGAGACCTGCAGTTATAGATAATTTTGTGTCATGTTTACTTCTACTGAATGAAGGAACAGCGAAGACAAAGAGAGCCACAAGCTGAGGAAATACTCCATTACAACACCTGACTGACAAAGACAGTTCTTCCTTTATTTTTACTTTACAGTCGCAACAAACTGACTGAGATTAGCAGCTGTGACTGATGTGTGGGTTGATAAAAATAAGGCCAAGGGCATTCTTTTAAACATGTTAGGACAAACAAGAGACATAACTGTGCTTAAAATAAAAATACTCACCATATGAGTCGTATGAGCTTAGTTTTATTAAATGTATCAAAATAGGTTTAGAATAGTTGAGAATTGACACGTTTTAAGTGTTGGACTTCCAGTTTTTCCAGTATTCTGAGGAATAGCTTGATTTAGAGAAGGCATTTCGTTAAGGTATAACATGAATCATCATGTTATACCAGTGCTGGAATCAGTTAACAGTGGGGGGAAACTCAAAACATGCTAAACTGTTTACATTTTAAGACATATTTTTGTTTTTTTATTTGAAATTTCATTTACCTTGCTTGAAACTGGAGAAAATTAGACACTCTAACACTCAATGGGAAAATATCAGAATATATAGGCGCCCTTTTCGTGGATACATTTCAGAATTTATAAAGTAATTTGACTCATACATGTGCCTATTTTTAATGAGCACAACTCTCTGACAACAGGTAAGAAATATGTGTATGGTTCTATGACAGTGACAGTGATCTGTGACCGGGATTATTTTGTATATGGAGTCTTTTTTAGTCCTTTTCCATATTTGTTTTCTCTTTTCTTCTTATGTTCCATCTATGTGTCTTTTTATACTACGGTAAGTCCTGTGAATGTCCCACCTGTACCAGTTTTTTTTTTCTTTACGAGAAAATTCTCAGTAGAAAGAAACCAAGCCTATCTACATGCACACTAAAAATATGATCATTATCCAATTTCTGGCACTTTTCTGTCAGTCCGCTTTGGGGTGACTTGCCATGAAAAGCGCTATATAGATCTAATCCATTATTATTAGTATTGTTATTAGCTCTCGCATTAGGACAGGTAACACAAAGTCTGTACATAGTACCATGTTCCACAAGACAAGACCAAATGTTCTGAAATTAACAAGAGGTTTGAGTCTCACCACTATGTACATACGTACTCTGAGAATAGACGGAAACATATAAATCAGGGTTTTTCGATTACTGCATTTTTGAAGTGCATGTCAAAACGTCAGATCCAATTATTACTAGGGCTGTCAAATGATTACAATTTTTAATCTGATTAATAATAGAGTCACTGTGGCTTAATTTCGATTAATACCCATTCGTTATTAATCTAGATTAATCACAGGGTCACTGGATTAATTTCAATTAAACACAATTAATACCCATTTGTTGTTTTTCATTTTGTGGGAGCAAAAACACTCATGCTAGAAGGTGATATAGACGCTTGACTAAAATTACTTATTTTACATTACAATGTATATTTTATGTAAAATAAGTGGTATATGTATATTTTTTAAACTTGTGTAATTAAAGGAAATTCCAGCTGCTGTGTAGAACTTAACAGAACCTCTGTAATGATCTGCTGAGATGTTTTTGCTTTTTTTACACTTAGTTCACTGCCTTCATCAGTAACTAATGTAATTTGTTTCAAAATGTGTAAAGACTTATACTTTTA
>JAQQAE010005745.1:0-17308 GCA_029823295.1 Pseudamia nigra
AAGGCCAAACAGAGGGCGTATGATGACTTGTATGCTAGGTTGGACAGTAAGGAGGGAGAAAATGATTTATACAGGTTTGCACAGCAGAGAAATAGAGATGGGAAGGATGTGCAGCAAGTTATGGTGATTAAGGACAGAGGGAAATCAGTGTATTGACTGATGACAGAAGTGTGTTGAGAAGATGGGGGGTGAATAGGGTGAGATGGAGGCAGATGATTCACTGTGGCGACCCCTGAAGGGAACAGCCGAAAGGAAAACAAGAAGACTGTATGTGCAGCAGTCAGTAGAGAACCATTACTCAATCAAAAGAATAGTTACATAATACTTCTACTGACTCAAATAGTAGTAGAATTAGAACATAGAAGTAGAAAATACAGTAGAATTTATTACAGACTAATACAATGTGGTTGAAGAGGTGCTTTATCCTACAGGTAACAATAAAGTAAAGGTCACATTCATTTTTCATTCATAAAGTGATACAGAACCAAACAAATGTAGAAACACTGATGTGAAACATTGAATGTGATACCAAAAAAAAAAAAAGGATTGGTAAGGAAAAAGAAAACAGAAATCTCAGACACTGTGAAAAGCAATGTCTCTTGTAGCTTCCTATTATTCAAATGGCTTCTAAATATAATGTTCAAAGTATCAAAATTCTCACTCATAGAAGGAAAAAACATCTCTTTCTCAGATCAGTGGACCGGAAACAAGCCAATTTGGATGTATGGATATTTTTGAGGTCCCGCCCCCCCAAGGATCATCTTGACATCCTGGGATAATGTGCAAGGGAGTCTATGAGATGGTATCCATGGTACAGACAGAAAAGCATACGGCCTACGCAACTGTCCGTTTGATGCAGGGCTGAAAACCAAGAGTACGTAGGTGGACATGGAAAAATAAAGTATCCCTGTTCTATTGATGATGTGAGAATTTACTTATTGATAGGGTTACAATATGTCTCCTTTAAAAAACAGAAAATAATACAACAGTTTTCAAGTGAGCAGATCTGCAGCTACTGGTAGAAACACATGCAGACTAAGAAACAAGCAGCAGCATAAATTGTAATTACACCATGAACATGTACGTAATATGTCATAGATAGCACATAGAACCATATTTTTCTAAGTCCGGATCACATGCTACATTCAAAAGCACTGATTGTATGCACTTAGTATCTGTCTATGGGAAAAACCACACAGGATGGATCAAAACTAAGAACCAATAATACCACTAACAGATTGCTGTAAAGGTTGCTGGCAGTTGATTCCAGTACTACCAGCGCCGACAGGATTTAATCCATGTATCCCGCATAAATCAAACACTAACCTTGAACAATGCCCAAGCCAAACTTCTCATCTCTATTAAATGTGTAAATTATAATTAACATTGCAGGCGAGTCCTGTGTTAGTTACCGAGGCCATATGTTCATCTCCCTCAGCTTCACAACAGCTGAATCAGTGGTCGTCTCTTTTAACCAGAAAACACAATATGACAGCATTTGGCACGGCCTGTTTTCTCATCTTAATGCCTCTGCTGGTGCCAAAGCTCCTGTTACTTTTTCACTTATTTATTTATTTAGCTTGGAATGAATTTGGAGGCGTGCAGCAGTAGGTGGCAGTCTTGCACTTTTGCAGTTCTCGCGCAGACTCTCTTGGTTTCCACTCAGGCCAAACACTGATTAATTAGTTTATAAATTCTTATGTAGACTTTTGTGCATTGGCTCTCGTCCGCTTTGGCTCTCCACCTCTGATTGCAGACCGATTAACAGATAAATGGATCACCGTAGAGCATTCCAATGCATGGTGCCTACAGGAATCAATATCTATTGTCCATTAATGGCTTCGGAAAAGAGACAAGGATCTTTTATTTTCCTTATTTCCACCTAAATGTCTTGCTTTTAAATTGTAAGGTAAAGTACTTGAATGTTTAATATAACGAAATAATGCCCAGCTCTCCAGTCAGATCAAGGTGCCTTCATTGTCTGTAATAATCAATGAATATACACTTTAATGTGAAAAAAGTCTATTGTGTCTTCAGAGGATTCATACATGAAATGATGGGAAACCTTTTAAGCTCCTAAATTGCTATTGGTTGTTAAGCATATTGTTAATTTCAATGAAAATTAATTTCCTTTCATTTCAATTTTGTAAGGGCAACTAACTTTGAATAGCTTAGTGAGAGTCCACTATTATCATTAAATGTGTCCTGATTGGGATTGGCCTCGAATGAACAATTTATATGCTGGAAATAGAACAGGAAATTGTGGGTGCAAACCTTCTGGGAAAATGATAAGGAGAATCTTCTCTTTTTAATGAATCAATTGTGTTTCCAGCAAAAGAAATTAATTACATACCTAAATATTGCTCATTGAAATAGACAAAGAAGTTAAACACTTTGCAATCAGTCGCGACTGAACGACACTTAATTTGTCATCTAAATGAAATACGGAATGAAACAATATTAATTAGGTAGAACAATAAGAGTACATGTTGAAGGATATAGTGAAGGGTAAAGGCATGTGTCAGTGATCAAAGCAGTGGAGCCTGAAAACGCTTTGCTCCGTCACATTCTGCAGCTCTGTTTCCAAAAAGTTTGAGTCACTGTGTAAAATGTAAATAAAGCAGACTGTGATGATTTGCGTGGGATTAAAATATCAAATTTAATAGGAAATAGCACAACATATCAACATATCAAACACTCAGAAATAGAATTTTTTCTTAAATTACATCCAAAATTTTGTGTGTGTGTGAGAGAGTCAGGTTTTCATTTGAGTTTTAATGTTTATTTCGAACTGAAAAAATTAAAACAAGAGAAAACACTGGCACACAAATCAGATGCTTTGAGGTTCGAAAAGGGAGGAGGATGAAGTGAAATACTTATCTACTTCTAATCCTTTTTAACTCAATGTAAGTCAATAACTCAAAGTTGATACTTGCATTGCCCAAAAACATCAACTTTTACAAAATCATGATATTTTGTACGATGCAAATCATTGTAATTCATTTTTGAAGATTTGTTTAAACCCATTGTTTGACATGTCTTATTTCTTGACCGCAGATATTTCATAAATTAACCCTTTTTGTCGGAGTACAGTGCAGTTTGCCGTTTGTTCTCACAGCTGGTTTGGACTGTGTTTACTCTGTAACACTCTGTAACACTCTGTAACGCTCTGTAAGCATTTGGAAACTCAGTGGCATGTTTTCCCATTCTTGTCTGATGTAGACTTTCATTTGCTGGGTCTCCTTTGTTGTATAATGCATTGCGCCAAAAGGTTTTCAATAGGTGATAAGTCGGGACAGTTTAGCACCAGGACACTTTAGAATAGACTTCATTGTCACTAAACAAAGTACAATGAAAATGCACTTTGACTATGGAGCCATGGGGTTGGCATGCATGCAGAATGTGGTTTGACACTGTCTTGTTAAAATGAAAAACAGACTTACTTGGCAGCATATGTTGCTCTAAAACAGGGGTCTCAAACTCGTGCCATGGTCGGCCGAGACCCTTCAGGTTTTCTCTCCAACCAGCAGATTTTACTGATTAGCTTCTCCCCCCGATTTTGACACCCCTGCTCTAAAAGGTGTATGCATTATTCAGCATTAATGTAGTTTTTATCAATGTGCAGGTTACCCATGCCATATGCACTAATGCATCCCCCGACCGTCACAAATGCTGGCTTTTGAACTGAGTGCTGATAACAAACTAAAATCTGATTTTGGTCTTCTCAGTTCCTGAGTTTTTATGCAATGTAATTTATTCATAAGTGATTTGAAAGGTATGTCAACTTATTTATAACCAGTTGGGTAAAACATGGAAATTTATAAAACAAGCAAATTTACTTTCTCATAATGCCCATTTTAACTGTCATTTTAGACTGATGTGAACTGAAGGAGATGTTAAATGATTAGTCACATTTTGACTCATAAGACCACAGGACAGTTTTCCACTTCGCCTAAGTCTTAAATGAGATGGTGGCAGTGGTTGTGGATCTGGTTTATAAAATGTTTCTTTTTTGCATGGTAGAGTTTCAGCTGTCATGTGGATGCAGTGACAAACTGTGTCAGCAGAAAGTGTTTCCAACACAATGCAGTGATGTCCACTACACTACCATGTCTGTTTTTAATGCAGTGACGTCTGAAAAGTGTGACTGTCTGATCTTTTGTTTTAGTTTTTTTGGCTGTCTACGCTGACCTTGAGCGCAGCTGCAACCCCCCCCCCCTCCCAAAAGGAGATACTGTTGGAGAATGAAGTTCCTGCTTCATCCTCCCTACTGCTTCAATCTAATTTGGGGTCAGAATGAAGTTTTCATGGATGTGTGTCATCATAGCAACCGCCATGATCAGTAACACCATGGACACGCAATGGGGGAGGCGTTCTAACTTTCTTATCGGGACTGATAAGGCCACATATGCATCCAAGTTAACAATATTACACTCACACTACATGACCAAGGCTCTCTGAAACTTGCTTTGCAAGTGAATGTTGTTCTTACTGTCTGCTAATTGTGCTGTGAGGTTTTTTTCTATGTACCATAATTACGATAGTATTAGGAGCCTAATTCTGGAAATGTCTGGAAATGTTTTTTACTCTACTATCCCAGTGTTCATCGTGTTGGTTTTCAGCCTTGTTTGTTATGTACAGATTTCCTCAGATTATCTGAATCTTTTCGAGTCTGAATCTGAATCGATAAACCACCATGATTTTATAAACTGTAAGATATAAAATCCCTATTCTTTGCACTTTGATGCTGAGAAAACATAATTCGATTGTTACCTGCCAGTGCAGAAGGCGAACCCTTTATCATCTTTACATCTGAAAGGCTGTTTTTTTACACAGTCATGTTACTAACCTGTTGCCAATTAATGTTCCAATGGGTGTCTTTTTTAAAATGCATTTTACTCCCAATGGCTCAACATTTTTGAAACACATTGCTGGCACTGAATTGAAAATTAGCATATCATTTTCAAAACACAATGAAATAACTCCCTCTGAACTTTTGATATGTTGTCTCTGTTTTCAGTTAAATATGGGGCTTTGCTGTTTTGCAAATCATCCTATTGTTTTTCCAGTTTACACAGCAGTTCAATTTTTTTGTAGATGAGGATATGTAAGAGACAGCACAACCAGTTCCATCAGCAATGAATAAACAACACAATTACTGCCTTTTATAGTCAGTCTTGTAGTTGTCAAGAAGACATGTACTCTACGTAAATGCAGCCTGTAGATACATGCATTTATGTGTTAGTAGATGTTAATCGACCTGTCAGTCAAGCTGCTTAAATCACTTGTAAAGGTTGCATAAATACTTAATACATGCATAAATATTTATCCATTGCTTCATGGGCTGCGAGCAGCCCTGACATCTACCAAGTTTATTTCTGTTTTAAAAATGTCTTTCTTTCTCCTACTGTCAGATAGAGATGATATAAAGATGTTAGGATTCTAGACATAACATGGACTGTTGAGTTTATCCCTCCCTAAGTAAAGAAAAAAAAATTATGACAGATACCATTACTGTTTTCCTCCCTTTTTGACAACATGCTATATATATATAGTTTATATATAAAATAAAGTATTTTATTTTCCACTTGAGTATTTTAAATCCTCAAGTGTATCAGCGGGGGTGCTGTTTGGACAAATCTGTCCCTATTAACAGTAGTTCTTTATTCTGCTTGAGTTTAATTAACATATAATTATTATATAATTGCTGAAGCGCTGTTTGTATCATCAGCATGGAGTGGCCTCTTCAACCTGCGTTCTGACTTTTATGCCATCTCCTCTTGTAAGAGTGGTACGCCATGAAGGTTATCATTAATTCAACAGTTGGCACCCTGACCAAGCAGAAAACATGTCCGCAAGAAGGAGAAGGGGGCCCCTGTTTAACATATTTAATGCCAACCGTGTGTTCGTGCCATTCTCTTTGAAACCAAATGGTAATTAATTTTTCATACTGTGAATTAGAATCCTAATTCGTAAATGTGAGATCAAAAGAAACAATTTCTGTAGCTGGCTAGTGGAAGTAATCCGTAGTGGGCAAGGACAAGAGCCTGTGGTGTTTCCAGTTGTCCCCAATGGTGGCTTCACAGCACAATGTGAAGAGGGATTTACTGTTGTTTTTGCTGAATCACATTAATAAACCATGTTTTTAAACTATGTCAAGACTCATATGAGGTTGGAGTCATGGGTATTTATTATGGTTATTTAGAGTGCTCAGCTTTAACACTTTAACACTAGAACCCCCAGGATTCACTGTACACTTAAAAGCGTTAAATGGGTCAAATTTACCCAGGCGCCATGTTTGTTTGGTAATGTGCTGTGTATAGCCCTCAAGAACACTCATCATTTAGCACGGCCTTCAGTACACGTCAGTCTAGAATGACAGTGAAAATGAGCTTCATAAGAATGCATACAGTCAAGGAATTTAATAAGGCACCACTACAATTATTTGTAAAACAACCGATGTAATTTACATTGTATGTACAGTAAATTACCTCTTACATACAGTATTGTTCCTCATTATGTTTCAATAAATATCTTAAATTAATCGGTTACAATACATACAAAAAAATAAAAGGACCAAAAAATGTTACTTCAGCAATGTATCTTGCTTATGTGTTTAAATGTACTGGTCTATTGTGTGTGCCAATAGTCTGTCACGGTGGTGGGTCGGAACCTGTTTCTAAACTGGATACATGGCCCCTGGTTTCTGGTTGTTACACGGGGTCATGATTGATCTGCTGTTGTTCCTCTGGACAAATAATGCTGGTGTAAGTGCACTGTTGTGGACTGATGGACATTTATTGCTCTGTCAACTTGTCTGGTGGTCCTCCAGCATTCCAGTGGCAAATTCCTGGTCAGGTTGCCCCAGTCATAGCATTCTTACAAATGTCATATTCTCCAAAGTTGTGGTGTCTTTTTATAGTGTTGGGTGTATTTGACAGAGCGGTGGTCAGTTGGGATTGGCTACACAAAGGCTTTGTGAGTTCTCCACCAAAAGTGTGTTTTGAGGCACAGGACTACTCATAATAATCAGTCAGATGTGACCAAATCCCAAATGCTGGGAATTTTCATAAAGGCAACCATACTTGTATTTGTACAACTAGTTTTATGAATTGAATCTCCCCAAACTGGACAAAAACGGAGTGGTGTGTTATTGCATCCCTTGTGTATGTTTATTTGGTTTATACATACATCTCCATCTTTTGTACAAACTTGATAATAATAAATAAATAAATAACATATGTTTCAAATCACATATACTGTAAATAAATGCCACTGTGTAAAACTGTGGGAACTGGGGAGACCAAACTGTGGGTTGAAGAAGAGGGGGATCATCCAGCTTTTTATCAGCACTCAGTTCAAAAGCCAAAACCTGTGATGGTATGGGGTTGCATTAGTGCTCATGGCATGTATGAAAGCAATATTAATGCTGACCAATGTATACAGGTTTTGAAGCAAAATATAAACGGTCATCATTCTGGACAGTGAAGCAGGATGACTTGAAAGGCAAGCAAAAAAGACCATATATGAACAGTCTGAACTCCCAGACTTAACACATGGGATTACGCCACGATCACTGACCTGGGATCAGGCCATACATGGGGGATTCCTACAATCTTGAATTGAATTGATTTGGAAGAATTTGAGATGAATTGGGAACGTCATTTTAATAGGGTATTTTCAGTCTTCAGTCTGCCATCAGCTGTGGTGTTGAACAGTCTGAACGTGGTGGGGATGAAGGATCTATAACCTTCAGTCCTGCAGCGTGGTGATGTTAGTCATCCACTGCAGCTGCTCCTTTGTTGGGACAAAATGACATGAAGAGTGTGGTCTGAGTTGTCCGCCACAGGCCCCTGTGAGTCCAGCCTCCCTTCAACCACTGATCCAACATTTTCAACCAGTCCGTCCAGGCGTTTCACATCCTTCTGTCTGATGCTGCCTCCCCAGCAGGCTGCAGCAAAAAAGAATGTGTTTGCAATCACTGACTGGTAAAATGTGCAACATCATGTGGCAGGCGTCAAAAGACCTGAGCCTGCACAGGAAAAATAGCTGACTCTGACCCTTTTTGATAGGGTGCACATGTGTTCTGGGACCAGTCCATCTTGTCCAGATGTACATCAAGACATTTGTATGTCAGGATCACTCTGATGTCCGATGTTACTGTATTTCAATAGGATTAAATTTTACATTACAGGCATCAATTCCCATATTTCCAGTCTAGAATCATTGTTCCATTCCTTGTTCTGAGTCTAAGTTCTCTCCCTAAATATGTCTGAAATGTCCGAAAGTGACTGAGAAAAAAGAATCAAAGATGTTTGTACAGAACCATCTGGAGCTCTACAAGAGTTTCCATTTTTCACCCATTTACAATCTGTCTTAAAAATATTCAATATCCATTTAAGGGTTTGCTATATTGACAAATTATTGATACTTTCTGTTGCTGGTATAAAGTTTGTTCCAACACAGTAATAACTGATCCTGCGTAGTTGTGTCACTGTGGTTTTTAATACATTATTTAACCAGGTAAGTCAGTTGAGAACCATTTTTCATTTACAATGATGACATGCCATATGTAGGGGCAATTAGTGCATGTTTTTGATTGTGGGAGGGAACCTATGCAGACACAGGGAGAACATGTAAACTCCACACAGAAAGCCCCTGCTGACTGGCACTGGGATTGAACCCACAACCTTCTACCAATGAAACAAATTAACCGATTGAGGCAGTGGATTACAAGCGTAAATCTCTTCCTGTTTGAGTCCTGTGGTTCAGCACAGAGCGAAATGACAGCATCATTTCACCGGTGAGGGTTCGTTGGACTGACAGGTGAGTTGTTCAATCCTGATCCAGAGTTTTTAATGAAAATTTTGAGACATAGCGGTGGATAGTGGCATACTTTTGATATATGTTTATGCCATCATCAGTGTGGGAAGGATTAAAAAGATTTTACACGGTAAGTGGTGAGTTGGGCCATGTTATCACCAGCGCATGTTCTTTAAAGAACATGGTTTGTGTGAATTTTTACATATTTAGAAAAAATAAAAATAATAATAATAAGAAGAAAGAATGAGCGGAAGATCAGCAGGATAAGCAATACACACATAGTCTTGCTGAAATAAAATCATTTATTATTAAAAGTTATATTTAGACCCCCTCAGACCTCCTGAGCAGAGAACTGGCAGAATTTAAGACCTAACCCTTCTTTCAGGTGTTTGGTTAAATAAATGATTGCTTGTGGGATAAATTACTGTTTTGTCCTATTTTTTGAAAGAAGTCGGTATGTGACCACAAACGACTCATACATAAGCCGCACTGTTAGTGAAGTTGAATATGAGCTATTGTGACGTCATCTAGCTGCACAACAGACAGACAAAATATTCACCACATGAATTTATGTCATTAAAAAAATTGTACACTTCTCTGTGTTGCTTGGGTATTTGTCGCTGCATTTACTTATATTTATTCCTAATTTACATCGGTCAAAGAACTGACAGGCACGCAGGATGAGAGGATATGGAACCTGACTGGTTTGTTGTATATTATGCAAAAAACAATCCTACAGAGAATGAAGCAGATAAACTCCACCTGTTCAGACAATTCGCCAGGCGCATTGTAACCCTGACAAGATAATAAACCTGACCTGGCCACACCCCCAATCATCACAGACTTTGCGCTTCAGACAGCCCTCGATGCTTTCACAAATGGTGTTCTTTGAAGTGAATATTGGACAAATGTTCACTTTGAACACATTACTCAGTAAAAGACACACACACAATTTAGCATTAACCTTGATTATTACATGTGCATTCGCTTGGTGTACAACGTATGTCTGACAAGGAGCTAAATGAGCAGTGCACACATTAAGTACACTGCAAAAGGACCAACTGCTTCAGGTTGGGATCAAGTTGTGCAGTCTGGATAGAAAGGTCGCTGAGGTTGTAAATCACAGAAGAATCCTAATCAGGCCTTGTTGCAACTCTAATTAATTACAGCCCCAAGGGCAAGAGATCAAGCAGCGACCTAGGAGGCAATGCACTCCAAACACTGCCTCATACAATGTCTTGAAATGCATGCAGAAGGAAATAAATATTTCCTTGGATTGTCTTACAATTCTGGTCACACATCAGTCTGTGATGCTGAGTGCATTAGGAGCCAGTTGATGAAGTGTAACTTACTTTCATTCCTATGTTTCCAAATAATTAGTTTTGACAATCTCCAGAGCAAACTGTCTGAGCTTATTGCAACCAGCTGTTTCATGTGTGAGCAACAACAGGAAGGCAGTAGCACTAAAGAAATCATGGGGGCTGAATTAGTTGACAGGAAAATCACTGTTGCTTTTATTTTCGGTTATATTGGGGAAAATATGGAACAAGTAAAGTTTATTTGCTATGGAACGGCAGTTTTCACAAAGCAAAGTACTTCACAGAAATGACAAAAACAAGTTGAAATGCATCATCTTCTTCTTCTCCTCTCGGCTGCTCCCCTCAGGGGTCGCCACAGCGTTTTTTAGAAACCTTTACTTTTTTGGTAGTATTTCACAATTCAGCTTGGTAATGACATGGAAACTGTGGGTAATAGTTTGTTTTACTTACAAGAATTTTCATTAGTCATTACAAGAGTTATTACATGATTATTACATTGATAATTACATGGCATTACCACAGCACTACCTATGTGTAAACCATAGACTGTACAAATTAGTGGACAAAGTGACTGTAACGTTACCCATTGGTTTCCGAATGGCTGTTTTGATTTGAGTCAGTTCCTGGATGACAGGCTCCAACCTCTTAAATGTTTCACACTGGACTTTTAAAAAAATGGACAATAGTGTAATTGTGTATTATGCTACACAACAAAACAATGGTGAGTCTGGAAAAGAATTTATTGTATCAGTTCAGTGAAATGACAATAACACTTGACGTTAAAGATGCCATGTAACAAAAGTATAATGTCAAATCAGCAAAAACAATGAGCTGTCCAGAAGTGCAGCATACGTCACAGGGCTGTATAATGAAAATGTATTCAAGCCCCAGATGATGAAGATACACAATGCATCGAGCCCATTTTTCAACTGGCCTCTCACAAAGGTTATTGTCTGTTTCAACACTGAATGCTGACTTTGTTTTTGTTGCACCACAGCATTAGAAAGGCCCGTGTGTGGGAGCTGTGATTAGCAGCGGCGAGGCCAGCCAGAGGCTTCCAGGGCAGCTCTGTTTGCAAACACCGAGCACAGCAAGGGCAGGCCCTAGCAGGGGATCACCAAGCAGAGTGTGTGAGTGTGCGCTGACGTGTGTGTCTATGTGTGCAAAGAAAATGCGTGCACATGCATAATGGTATGTCAGTAAATTAGACAGTGATGAGTGAAACTTTGCTGATTCAGAACGTGGAAGTCACTTCCAGACCATCATTTGCCGTAAAAAAAAGCGCGATCTTTGACAGGCCAGAGATCAAAATAGACCGATCAAAAATTAACGTGATAAATCATTGACTAATAAAAAGATGGCCAGTGTGAATATGTTAACCTTGAGTTTAACATTTCTGCTATTGTGCTGAGTAGGTGAAAAAACACTGACTTAACTTCAATAATGCCAACTTCTCAAACTCATACTGATGCAGAGTACATATTTTCCTAATCGATTTAGGAGCAAATCCTCCACTGAAGGCAAACAGGATGTTAGTATTCATAAGGGCATGTGTGTCTCTCACTATGTTAATAATGCTGTCTTCAGACGGGCCTGGGCTATAATGAGGATCCGCGAATTCAAATCACAGTCCGCTACATATGTCAATGGCATCAATATACCACAGCTCCAGCTCTACAGTTTCCTCTCCATTTCTGACATGGGCCGACTTCTTGACCCGACCCACTTCAACAAGGAAGCAGTGAGGAAGTTATCGGCGCTCCCATCGGATAATGACAAGATGATGACTGGCCTCTGGCCTCGGCTTCACAATGCCACGGTTTACAGGAGAGTTGTTGGCAAGCAAAAGGGCAATAATGGAAAAAAAAAATAAAAAGACGAGAAAAACAGAGTTCTAAGCACTGCCGCTATTTACTACTTGTCAACATATCAGTGAGTGTGATGCAAGCGGAGGTCGGAGGAATTCAATTCATAGCACTTTCAAAAATAGACGTGCAGCCTTTATTCTTCTACGCCTATTTCTGTGGATGGATTTTTAACTGTGTTTTCCTATGACAGGATCCATCTCTGCTTTAACTATGGTTAATAAATGTTTAATAAGATGGGTACATGGGAGTCAGTCTACTTTAGCCTGCCTGCTCTCTCTCTCTCTCTCTCTCTCTGTATTGAACAGTGAGTGTTTATGTAAATGAGAGCAGGCTAGTAACGCTCCCTCTGGTCTGGTCTCAATGGATGCTATTTATTCACATGTAAAAGAGGCAGCTTAAGGAGGAATTGTTTTGCTCCACATTAGCTGATATTTTTGAGGCGATCATTCTACCGTATTTGAATGATAACAGGAGGTTTCATTTGAACTTCCATTGGCGACATTTTCAATCAGGCGTCTCTGCATCGTCCCGGAAATGTGAGCATCCAACACTTAATTTTCTGTGTCCTGGTGAATTGTTAATGTATCATCTGCCATGAGTTTATTAGGAGAACAAAAGATGAACAGCATGAGGAGCAAAGTGAACATAACGAGTAGTAAAATGAGTACAAATGATGAAAATAAGGCAGAAAATGAACAAAAATGAGCAAAAATGGGGAAAAAATTCATTGTGAACTGGCATATCTTCTTTTACTTACAATAAATGAATTGATGCACAGTAACATTTTTGCGTATTTTAGTATTTAAATGTAGAAGATATTGAGACATACATGTATATGAATGAAAGAAGTGCACACTGTGGACACAAAATCAATGATGATAATAAAAAAATGAATGAAAATGAGTAGAAATAATCAAGAACATGAACAAAAAGGAACAAAATAATCCCTGAAATGAACAAAATAAGTAACAAAGTGATGTAACGTTAGTAAAATGATCAAGAAAATGAACAAACTCACTCTCAAAAATGAAACACATCAAGAAAATAAAACAAACACAACAGCAACCACAGATTAACAAAATAATATACAAAATGATCAAAAGTAAACAAAGCAACCTCCAAGATTCACAAATTTCAACAGAAAACTGATGAAACTTAACAAAGCAGAAGAAAATGATCCCAAAAAGGAATACAGCAATTAGGAATATCAAGAAAGTAGGAAAAGCAATATGTAAAATGATCAAAAATTTAAAAAAGCCTACAAATGATCAAAAAATTCACAAAATCGTCAAGAAAATAACCAAATTTTCTAAGAAATGAACAAAATAAGCAATTAAAGGTAAAAAAATGAACCCAATGCACAAAACTGTCACTATTTACAAAGCAGGGGTTTGTAGAGAATTTCACATACCATATATCATATATAATTTGACAAACAACAGGTTAAAAATAGCAACGGTACATTCAAATTTATGTCTTCGGGACAAATGCATGTTGCAGCAAACCAACACTTAGAAGTCGAGATCTGTGATGCCTGGGTACTTTACCCCATTTGTCATACTATCATTAAACAAACAATCACAGCTCAGTGTTACATTGTTATCGCTGATTGTGTCTATGAACTCCTCCTTTATGCTTTTACTTTTAAAAGGTTTCTTTGAAGAATGAACTTCAGGCCATTACAGCCAAAGCACCTGATTAATTAACTTAAAAGAGAAGGTGTAGAGTGATTTTTGCTGCAGTTTGATGTTCTCTAGTTCATTAACAAGGTTCCTTTGGGTGGAGAGAACTCTTACATGGGGTTACACCCTGCTGAAAACTACGTTTATAGTCAGTAATTGGACTTCAGTTTTGTACATACATGGGTTAAATTGTTGGCCATCTTCATGTTGGCTTTTTGGAGGTGGAAGTGGCTGTATTTTCACAAAGGGGTGCAGGTGCTTAGTATAAGAGCTATTTGCAATGTCTATATCTAATGCTAAATGCTTTTTGACTCAATAAAACAGTAAATGTCATCAAGCATTTGCATAACAGTGTTATTTGTTACTCTAAGTAACCACAACTTCATTCAAGCTGCCAGGAGAAAAAAAAAAAGTTTCATTCAATAATCAGAAGCTTAGGATGTCAGACTCAGTCGACAGCTATCAATCAAAACCTGACATAGCTAACATCAAAGACTACTAGTTGCCCTGCCCAGGTCTTATAGACGGCCTCAGGGCACAGTCACACTGGCACCGCTTGGTTCACTTTAAACAAACTCTGGTTCGCTTACATGGATCGTCGGGTTCATTTCAAGCAGTGTGGATGCTCACTCAGACTCTGGTGTGGACCAAACTCTGGGCCACTTGAAAAGTGGGGGTTCAAATGAACTGATGCGGTACGTGTGCAGTGTGAGTGCAAACAAACTATCCAGTGGCCCAAAGAAAGGGGCGGGGTTGTAGAGTGCAGTCTATTTATTTATGAGGGATGTGATGCATCTCTCTTACACATGATTGACGGACATATACAGTATGTGATGTTTAAATTTTTAAATCCTTGCAATACCTCGCTCGGCATCTTTGCGAACATAGCAGCACGTTGCAGTCTGTTGCTCTCGGCAGCGAGATGTCCAGCATATTGAACAAATGCACCGATACTCAGGAAGAAAGTGGATGCGAGCGGTGGTGAATGCTGCAGTGGTCTTCATACTGGGCAACTTCCAGTGAAAAAACCTCTGTAATGCATGCAATGTTTACTTATGATGAACAAGTGGCTGAAGCTGAATGGAATGGATTTCCATGTTCAGTCCTGGCCAATCAATAAGTTTAAGCAATAAGGTTTTCTTCTTACTCATGTTTTTTCTTCTTGGTGAGTGGTCGTTCCAGGCAATACCCCCCGAAATGAGCAGCTAGTGGAACTGTGTGACATCAGAAGGTTTGGTCTGCTTGACTAAAGTGCAGTGTGAATGTGAACCAAACCAAATGACAGTGTTATGTCTCTTGGCATTCCCCACCCAATCAAGTCCCCTGGACTATCCTGGTGTGAATGTGCCCTGCAGGATGCATGAAGTCGATTAGTTCATAAACACAACGGCATTAAGCACAAAACTACGAAACAAAGAGGGTAAGCAAAAATGTGAAATGAATATAAACACTCTGTTGAAATACAAAGTCCTTAAAGAGAGACAAATCATTACTTGATCCCATTTTAGCTGCATAAAATGTAATTTTACAAGCCAAAAACTTCAAAGTTTGTTGAAATTATAGTAAAATCATAGTAAGTTTTGAGTTGATTAGACCTCCTTTATGCTTTTACCATTAAACACTATTTTGAAGAATGAGCTTCAGGTCATTATGGTCCAAGTACTTGATTAATTAACTTAAAAGAGAATGTGCATCATGATTCTTTTGCTGCTGTTTGGTCAACACCAGCAAAACAGTTTATTATAAAGCATCCTTTGGGTGAAGAGACCTCTTAAATGGGGTTACAGCCTGCTGAAAGCAGTGTTTTGCGGTAAATAATTGGATTGCGGCTTTGAGCATACATGTGTTAAAATGTTGGGATCGAACAGTGTCCAGGGTGTGTTTACCTGAGAAGGCTGTTCTCCCCCTACCCCCTCCCCTCCTCCAGTCTGTTGCGTCTCACCTCTCTAATCAGTCTGATAAAGGATATCCTCTGTAGTCCCTCAGCCATAGCTCTGCAGCAACAGATTAAGCAGGCTGCACGCACATGGACACACGTCGTCTACTGCAGGGGAGATGGTGGGCTGTCAGGAAACGGCCAGACAAAGGCAGACGGAATTAAAGATGGACAGAGGCTGTAAAGTGCACCCACACAGATCGACAGATTGGAAGGCTTTTCTCCGAAATATACAGCATGTAGAAATCATGTCCACATACATATTAGATTTAACAAAGTCTCCGATGTGAAATACTCTGCTAACAAGAACAAGTGAGTGGCTTTGACAAATTGGTGTGTTCTGATGAATCAGTGTGTTCGTCCTTTGGCGAACAACACTCAGAGTAATGAGCAGCTTGCCCCTAAAGTAACCTCTGCGCGCTGACTTACAGAGATGGATGCAACTTTGGACAGAGGGCACTCGTGTATATGCTGATGTTTTCATATGGGCACATTTCTCTTTAAAGGTCCCATGCTGTGCAAATGTATCTGTATCGGATTTTGAGATTTATCTGGAGTCTGTGGTGTAACATAAAAGCAGTGAAAATATGAACATGCTCAGTACTGTCAAGCTCAGGAAATACATACAACAAAATGGATGACAGGGAATGTGTAGTCAAGCTAAAATTAGCCGCACCCCCATGAACCATTCACCAATATTCCTGACATGCGTTATTACAAGAGGTTTGTTGCAGAATCTGATCCCAGGGCATGTTGGGAATGACTTTTTTAGTCAATCAGAGGCTTGTCTAATGTGGGCAGGTTTGACACCTCACATTATAATCCAAGCATGTATAGCAGGGAATTTGAAAATACCAAATACACCAAATAATTCGATAAATCATTGCTGTGCTAGGGTTTGATTGACATGTTGCTATGGTAACTTGGCTCACCAATGGAGTCAGACCAGGTTGGACCTTTATGTGTTTTATTTATTCAATAGAGAAGGTTTACCGTGTGAGTAAGCTAGGAGCTGGTATTAGATTTCCCATGAGACCTCTGACATACTATGCTCCAGTAGCTTCACCAACATTTGTCCAAATATGGTTACATCCTGTTTTTGGCTCCAAAATGTCATCCAGGAAGTGGCAAACCGATTGGCCTCACTTTGTCCACTATCATATATGGTGTATGGCCCACACCCAGAAGTATTAATAATAGTAATATTAATAATGATGATAATAATAATGGCTTGGATTTATATAGCACCTTTCAAGACACCCAAAACACTTTGCACTGGATCCATTATTCATTCACTCCACAGTCACACATTGGTGGTGGTAAACTACATCGCCACAGATGCCCTGGAGCAGACTGATGGAAATGTGACTGCAAATCCACAGCAACGACCTCTCCAACCACCACCAAACATTCATTCACATTCACACAAGGCCAGGTGGGTGAAGTGTCTTACCCAAAGACACAACGACTGGGATGGAGTGGGGTTCAAAATTCCCTCTGGTAATTGAATGGCCTGCTGTACCTCCAAAGCCACACCTGTACTAAGAGACACATATTAGTGAAAGATGCAAATTTAAGTATTATGATACAGGACAGACCATACTGCAGTGGTGGGCCGTCAGGGCCTGCAAAGCCTTCTCTGCTGGCCTAAAAAATATCTGAATCACAGACTGATGTTAA
>JAQQAE010005746.1:0-17307 GCA_029823295.1 Pseudamia nigra
ACCCGGTGTTGGGATCGAACCCAGGACCTTCTAGCTGTGAGGCACGAGTGCTACCCACTGCACCACCGTGTCGCCCCGTAATGGGTTACATGCCTTCTGATTTTTTTGTCTCACCATCTTGATGAAGTTCATCAAGATGTTTTTTGGCAAATGTAAGACGAGCCTTTGTTCTTTTTGGTCAACAGTGGTTTTCACTGTGGAACTCTCACATGGATGCCATTTTTGTCCAAGGTCTTCTTTATTGTCGAATCATGAACACTAACCTTAACTGAGGCATGTGAGGCCTGCAGTTCTTCACATGTTGTTCTAGGTTCTTTTGTGACCTCAAGGATGAGTTATCAATGCCCTGTTGGGGTAATTTTGGTAGGCCACTGCTTGGAAGGATGATCACTGTTCTGAATTTTGCCATTTTTTTTAGATCGTGGCATGTCTTGCTCTTTGAGATATTTTAGCCTACTTTACTTTGTTCTATTTAAGTGATTTCTTGATTCAACGGGTTTGGCAGTAATCTGGCCTGGACATTGCTAGACAAATTGGACTTTGCTTTCCAAAAAATGTGGTTAATCACAGTTAATTCTTGATTTAACAAGAGCAGGGCAAATACTTTTTCACACGGTGTCAGCTAGGTTTAGATGTTTTTTCCCCTAATAAATTAAATTGTCATTTACAAACTACATTTTGTATTTACTCACTTTCTTTATCTTCGAACATTTCTGTCACATCATGATAAAAAAAAAAATTAGCAGGAGGCAAATACTTTTTCCACAGCACTGCACCATCACTATGCATACCATGTTTACACTAATTTGATCCAAAGTTTATGAACTCCTCAGTCATTAGACCTTTCAGTGCATTGCTTTTGAATTGACCTCCACAGGCATTTTAATGACCTACTCCTTTGTATGCAATCCCCAAAGCATATCTTTGAACAGCTGATTGCATTGCACAAGCAATCTATCTTGATTTGAGCCAGCAGAATACATATGGCCTGTGTTATTGTGTTAGCTACTGGAGAAAACAAAGGGCACCATCAGAGGCCAAGCCGCTGCAGCTTATGGAGGAATGTTGAAAGAAATGATAATGATTCATCTGATTTATCTGTGGGAGTGAAGGTATTTAAGCCTGACCAAAAACAACCACCACTACTGTAACACTGCACACAAACCGAGGAATTATGGGAACATAAAAAGTCTGACAGGATGATGGAGAAAAACATTAGAAAGCTGGAGTCATGGTGATGCATGGATGAAATATAAATGAGTCAGAGAATATAAAAACACACTAAAAGCTGCAGACACCAACGGACAAGCCTTTAGGCTTTAAATGTAGCTGATAAAAAAATTAATCTAAGAACCAAAATAACAAGACTTTCAAGTCAGCCCTTCTCCCAATAAACACAACTATTTTACAAGTCTTCAAATTTGAATAAACAGTTATAAAGAAGAATTATTTGAAATGTGAAATATGATTGAAATATGTTGAAAAAACAGACATGACACCCACACACTCTAAAATTATTTAGCAATGGAAAAATCTCATACAGGGTCAATGCTGCAAGTCTGCCCATAACTGTGAAATTACCATTAACTGTGTCTACAGAGAGACAAATTCTGTGATGTCGCCTAAGGGATTCTGAGGAGCTGTTTGGAAACTCGAATGTGGAACCTCTGGGCATTGCTGTATTGGCACCATCTATACCTGCTGATCCAAAAATGGACTTAGAGGTGGAGTGTGAGTGCAGCTCATGCAGCTGAATGAGACAGTAACAGTTCTAACTCAGACTCACTTGTCAGTCAAAGCAGCCACGCATGAAAATCACCATCTGAATCAGGCAAACAGGTGAGTTATATAAAAACGCATCCTTTGTACAGTGTTTATGGAGGTGGAATTAAATTATAAGAGATGATAGCTATTCGTACCAGTCCATAAGCATGTTTATCCCTGCTCTGAAGTTGGACATTTTAAAACCAGATTCTCTGACTTTTGTAGTAAGCCCCCAGTGAATTTGACAGCACTGCAGCTTTTGAAACTTCTGCATCTGACTCGCAACTGAGCCATGGAGGTTTTCTGTAGAGCAGTTTATGAGCTCATATGTTGAATCTATAGGTGTCACCAAATGGCTGCAGCCTAACAAAAAATAGGACTTAAGAGGTGGAGTGTGGTTATTCATGCTGCCTTAGTCCAGTTGGGCTAAGGAAGCATGAATAAAAGAGTGAGGACTTTTTGTCATTTAACTTTCCTGCATTCTCTTAATTATGCGTAAATATCAGGGTCTGGATCCTCTTAACAGGCAAGTTCTAAAACATGCAACCTCACCTCCATGGTAATTACACAACAAAAACAGTTCTCACGCAGCTGAGTAGGGGTGTTGTCCATTGTCGAATTTGCACTGTGAAATATTATCCTCCCAGTGTGATACTGTAGTGTCATACTACTCCTTATTACACAAGCCTATTATCTTAAAGAAGAATGCAGCAGCAATTCAATTTAGGACAGAGTGTAGCTGCAAGTACACCTCGGGCATTATACAGACAACAAAACTTGACAGATATCTTCGGAAACTTTGAGGATTGAAAAGGGCAATTCCAAACCCATGCAGCAGCCTACCTGATTTGCCCACCCCCGCTCTGCCAAAGACGGCCAGCTTCACCTCTGGGCTTTTGGCCATGACAGCAGCTGTGGCTAGCGAAGCTCAGCGAGCAGATCAGTAAGCTCTGCGGTCAGCCATCCATCCTCTTGTCCACACTGGAGGAAGCACTGTCTGAGGAAACATAGGAAAAATTTGAAATTATACTGTACCTGGTCCTAAGGAGAAGAGGCACAGTTGACCTCCTTACTTGGATGTTTCGTGCAGGTGTGTGAGAGATGCAGAGAGATGATAAACAGAGCAGAAGACAGTGGATCATAGATAAAGCACGGAGAGCGATGAAGTTGCCCATTTAAAAAGAAAACAAATCCACAACCTGATCCAACAGTCAAACAGAGCTCTGTTTAACAAGAAAACAATCCAATGAGATGTTATTTCACCAGGTTCTGTTTGGCCGTTGCTTCAACTTTTAATCAACTGCAAGCAGACAGAGATGATAATCAAAATGAAATCTATACCTTAAGTTATAGAGGAGTTCTGGGACATACTGACTCAGGACAATTCCATTTCAAATTGGCAGCATTCCAGCTGATTCAACAATAAACAAAGTAGAATTCCATTAAACCAAAGGCAGCAGTAACTGGAGCATGAAATTGTATCACTTCTACTCATTTGTGGTGATGCATGCAACAAGCTGACCAGTCACTGTCCAATTTGAAACGGCAGAAAACAAGTTATGATGGTCGTGGCGACTAGGTTATTGTTGAGAGAAAAATAACTCACAAACACACTGGTACATCTGTCAGTCATTTGGTATGCCACCAGTCACAGGTTTTGATTTGTACAGTAGTTGTAGTAGCATTAACAAGTCTATTGATGCAGTACCCACAGTTCCTCTGCAAAACATAAATGATGGTTTAGAGCACATTAAGAAGGCAAAAACTGGCATAAATTAACTCTTGACAAGACGCACCTGTGATTTGAGACCCTACCTTGTGAATCTGATGAGAGAATGCCATGAGTGTGTGAAGCTGTCATCAAAGCGACAGTACATGTTCTTTCAGTTTGGATGTCTTCAGTATTAATGCACAATGTTGAAAATAATAAAGACAAACCACTGAAGGTGAAGGTGTGTTCAAACCTGTATATAGTGAGTGAGTCCAGAATCAGTTATTTATTGATGCTTCTAACTTAACAGTCAGCAAAATGGCAGCTGAAATTCCAAAGTTTGCCATGATATTATTTGTCCATTTGAGGCACTGACCATCACTTAAGGCTCAGTTTCTTTGTAAATGAAGCGATGAACATGCATCATTTTCTCCCAACACCGTCCTCTTTTTGCAGGGAAGTCTTTAGAATAGCTGCAACATTTAGTCAATCACAAGCAGTTGTTTTCATGTGAATTTGTGGCTATAGCAATGGTTACAGGAGAGCCTGATGTTGAGCATTCCTCCTCTCAGACACAGTTTAATTATACTGCGCTTATGCCTTAGTCAGAGAATGAAACTTGCTGATAGGTCCCTTCAGATGCCCAGTTATTATAATTGCCCTGAATGGTACAAAACAGCCCCAACTTAACTAATGAAATTCACGAGGTTATTTTCTTACTATATCTTCATGATGAAAAGTTCTTATCATTTCATATTCCAGGTATTCCTTACAATACATGTTGTTGATATCATCCCATTTACATTTTTTTAACGATCCTTCATACGTTTTATGAAATTCTAGTTTTTGTATTACTATCCCAAGTGAAAAATAAAAATATTCCAAATGCAAATACTTGTGTGGACCAAAATATAATACAAATGAATATTCTCAAACAAAATGACAAAAACACACTGATTCTAACACGGGTCATTTTTGACCCACTTATGGGAGAGTATAGGGTCCAATCACTCGTGCATCTAAGGGTTAAAAGCAGTGAACGGTGTCTCAAAATGTCTCTTGGGTCATGATGATAGTAGAAATAATTGTGATGTGTTGTTTTGTTGGTTTACAAAGTGTGTGAGTTAATGACTGAGCTGACAATTTGGACATTTAGTTTTCAAACGAATGCATTTTGTGTACCTAAGCCAGGTTCTGACAGCGAGGTAAGGACGCCAAAACTCCACCAGCTCCAGCTGTCTAATCACACTGTTTGATGTCTCACTACGTCATTGGACGTTGTAGCAGCCTGCCATTCCTGCAAAAGTACAACCTAACCTGGTAATCCGCTGTATTATGTTACATGCTGTAATGAAACAGACTAAATGATTAAAGCTAAGATGAGAAGAAAAAGTTGGATCAGAGCTGAAAATGGATCATAAGTTGAGTGTTTCCTGCCTTGTTCAATAACGGCTGAAAAGTGTGTCTCCCAGAAACACGTTAGTCAACCTCACACTGGCTGAAGTTATGAGGTGGCAAACATCCAGCATTTTCCTTCCACATCTACGGCAGACAGTTTGAGCTGGCCTCCTCGTTTTTTACTAACACTCATGCCCTTGTATGGTGTGTGTGTGTGTGTGTGTGTGTGCGTGAGTACAGTGTGGCTCTAGAGGAGGTCCCTCAGTGTGGGTCATCACTTAGTATTTTAACTGTTTTTATAACAATGTTCACTCCACCTTTCTACCAACTACAAAACACAAACAAACCAATATTAACAATGACGACAGCAACATCTATTTTTAATATTTCCAAATTAAAAACTGTGTTCTTTTCAAGGAGGTTTTGGACAAAGATAAATGAAGTACCAAGGGAAGATTAAATCTGGGACTGAAACCTCCCACACAATAGAGGTGACATGCGAAAGGTCCAAATAAATAGTTACTTCTCTCTGTTACAGGAGACTTTTTGAGCTTTTTCCTCTCTTTTACATCGAACACATAGCACTGTAGGCAGACTGTTGCATTCCCTCGCTCTCCCACGCAGCAGCAGCAGCAACAGGGAAACACCAGTAAGTGCAAGAAGAGGAACACAGCCATGTCACTCTCCATGGCCAACTATTTTGTGTTGCCATATATGGCATCTGTCACCTCCTCTCATCCTGTTTCAGTCACGTCATGACAACTTCATTTGCACTCGAGCGGCAACTAAAAACAACACATCTGAGACTTTGTGCTTCAAGACACATAGATGAGGATTAAAAAAACTCTTATTTTGACTGAATACTCATCCATATTACAGCAGAATGCTAAAATAAAATAACCACAGTGCTATACTGTCAACTACTGAAAACTGGTGTCAATGAAAAATGCTTCAACAGTGGACTTTTTGATCAAAGAAAAAAAGAATTTTCCACAGTCAGAAACATATTTTCAGCCAGCTAACACTGTCTATTGTTAAATGAATGAGAACTTTAAGGTCCAGTGTGTAATATTTAGTGACATCTAGCCACTAAATTACTCCTGACTGACTCCCTCTTACCACATCCTCCCCTGTGGATGCAACCAAAAATGTGAAACGCCCTCATTGGAGCCCCAGCCTGTTTAGGGTATATTAACTTTGCTGCACACTAAAACATAATAAGATGATGAAAATGTACCCTGACACTGATACCAACCACCATGAAACAGATGGAAGACATAAGGGAGTCCTTCAGAGTGAGTGTGGAAACATGGTGACACAGTGTGGTGGAGGTAACCCACTGGCTCAGAAACAACTGATACTAAGGCAGGGGTCGGCAACCTTTATCTTCTAAAGAGCCATTTTTGACTGAAAGAACAAAAAATAATTGTCTTGAGCTGCAGAAAATATTCAAACCCTTTATGTACCACATGAAGTAGGCATATGTTTTAGCTGGCACCATGTTAACACCAATTTGTATATTATTTCCTTCTTTTTTGTTCATTTCATTCATTACTTTATTCATCTGTATCATTTTTTAAAATTAATTTGTTCATTTTGTTAATTTTTTTGTCATTTTTTCCTCAATTGCATTGATTCTGTTCATTTATCGACGCTTTTGTTGATTTTGCAGATCATTTGGTTCAGATTGTGTTTTTAAAATTGTATTAATTTTGTGAATTTTAGTCTTTTTGTCTATTTTTTGTTCATTTCCTTGTTTATAATCATTGTGTGGTCTATTTTGTTCATTTTCATGAGTATTTTGTTCAGTTTTTTTTCCATTTTCATTCTGTTTATTTACTGTTTTACTTACTTGATTATATTTTTAAATCTTGCTCCTGTTCTTGATGATTTTGTACATTTTATCAATTATTCTCAGAGGTTTTTCTTACTTTTTGTTCATTATGTAGTTATTTTTTGTCTTTTTGTGCATTTAGTGCTTATTTTGCCTATTTTGATTTATTTTATTTCAGTGTGTTACTTCCATTAATGGACAAAGACACAGGAGCCACTGGAGTGGGGCTAACGAGCCACATATGGCCCTGGAGCCACAGGTTGCAAAACCCTTGACTAAGGTAGTAAAAAACAGTGATTCTTCTTTCTGTGTGATTATACACTGATTAAATTTAATCTTGTATATTATGTTCCATTTCCAGAGGTGTGTAGAAAAAACAGAAATTACACTCAAATAAAAGTACTGTTAATTTATAATTATTATATTGACATGTGTAGAAGTTCTCACAAAAATAAGTATCTGAATAAAAGTAAAAAATGATCTAATAGAAACTACTCAAGTAGTGAATAACTTGTGAGCTGTAATTAATTAATTGTAGCCCATTATACTGTATTTTACTTATTTTTGCTTTTTTTGTAGTTCCTTATTTTTGTTAATTTGTGCATTTCTGTAATATTTTGTTGATGATTTTGCAATTTTTGTCTACTTTGTTGATAGTTACTTATTTCTTTCTCTAATTTTGTTGATATTTTGTTGCTCATTTCTCCATTTTGCTCATTTTGTTAATATTTTGTTGATTGTTTTGCTAATTTTGTTCATTTTTTAAATATTTTGTTGATTATTTATACCAATTTATGTTTCCTTTGTTGATATTTTCTCAAAATATTTAGCTAATTTTGTTGATTTTGTTAAAATTAAATTGATTATTTTGCTCCTTTTTGCTTATTTTGTAGATATTCTGTATGTGTAAAAATAATGACGTATAAAACTACTCATTTTGGTGTGGTCAAATGTAGCTGAATAGACGGACATTTTCTTTCTTCACAAATGTCACTGAGTGAAAGGAAAAAGCATTCAGAAAACCAGCTATTCTCAGAAGTACATATTTTTGAAAAAAAAATTGAATAATGGAATGAATGCACTTGAATACTACCCACCTCTGTCCATTTCGTTCATTAGATTCCACTAAATCCCCTTAGATTTTACACACTGGACCTTTAAACTACAGTATGTCCTACCCGTTTCCACCTTGATCATTTGAGAGTAAATTAATTTTAAAAATGTGAAAATATTCTTCTAATCAGCCTGTTATAAACAAATATTCGGTGTACAAATAGTTCAGTTAGTCACTAGATCTCTCGGAAACACAAACACAACTATAGTACTAAAAAGCATTAACTCATTAATGCGATATAGAAACAAGCTGATTATTCAGATATGTAAAGAACTGCTAATGTTTGAAGATTTACTAAATTGCTACAGCACAGAGTGCAGTGTAGCTACAACAGCTCAGGCTTTTTTTACCCATGGACCTCTGCTCTACAGGGACTCAATCCAAACTGTCCAAGTGGGCACGTGTATATTTTTTCCATGGAGTGCCCAGCTGGATTTTTTGTCATTTTTACCCTGAGCGATGAATCTGGGTGGTGGTGCTGTGGTTCGGGCAGATTACAGACCTCTGAGCTTCCAAACCATGGGAGGAGACTTGCTGAACCACAAGCTATAGAAAGAAAGTAAACCACAGGCCTGTCATCAAAATGCATACAATGAACTGGTACGATGCCTCTGGAGAGAAACCAGTGAAACCAGTGACAATCATGGGGACAAAGCTGAAATGTCACAAAAGCACAGCAGCTAAAACTTGTAGTCCACAAATAAACATATGTGAACTGTTTTAATAAACGTAGGTTGACTATAAGTGTGTATTTGTACAGAAGTTTTCTGACCCTCTTGGCAACAACACTCAAGTCCCTGTATGACAAAATGTGTCTGTATTTTGCTGGCATCCCATCAACAACCTTCTGAAGCACTACTGGGAGTCCCCTGGACCGAAGTCTGCCAAGCACTGTACAGGATGTGTAGACTCCATTGAGTTGTGTGCGATTATGCAACACACTGAAGCAGCTCATGAATACCAATAACGTCCTCAAGCCCAGGAGGATGAGGATGAAGTAGTCTTCTAAATGCAAGCAGTGAGTAAGATGAAACTGCATATTCATGAAGGTTAAAGTGGGGAGACATGAAGTGACTGTATTGCAGAAAGGTGTGCTTTATCTTGAATTTGTATCTTTTTCATATCCCTGGAAATAATATGTACTGTAACTTTTAAAATAAGAGTGCTGTTCCTGTACAGTAAAGAAAATTTAAACACAAAGAGATACTATATGAGGCTATAATATGATATTTGGGGTGAGGGGGGGCAGTACTGCACAAAATAGCACACGTGGTGAATATGAGCTTTCTTAAAGGCGTCATTCTACTATTGTGCTACAAAATGTCAAGGAACTTGGTCTGAGCGCAGGTTGGATGATTCCCACACCTTTACTGTTGCAGGCAGTGTGTCTTGAAGGGCGCACCTCACACGAAAACACCGGCAGTAAGACTTACCAGAGACCGCAGAATGCAGAAAGGATCACCGATGATGAAGCGCTGACCGGGAGGAGAGAAAATCAAAATAAAAGTTGACTTGTTCGCTGATCAAAAACAAGTCTGACCTTTCCAAACAGGTGCGGGCATTGCACACAGCTGGGCAGAAAGCGACAACAACAGCTGGCTATGCTGGTTGGTGGCCCGATAGAAAGGTCCGGTCCGGACACAGCGAGCAGCAGCTCTGACTGGAATGAATGAATCCCTGAAGCGAACGGTCAGAGGAAATACATGGAGCGGAGCTGCTGGACTCCCTGACACTGTGCCGCCTCTGGCTGGGCTGCTGCATGCCGCTACATGTCTACACTGAGGGGAGAGGAGAGCGCCCTCCAGCGGCAGCACGACAAAATTGTTTAATGCACCAGCTATGATGGGCCCTGCGTTTTGGTCGTTGTTGTATTTTTAGTCCAGTATTTGTGGAAAGTTTGAACGTCAGATTTAACAGGTCCAGAGGTGGGTTGAGTAAACACAGAGTAAACACAAACAGTACTCATGTTTACATCATAATTCTAATGACTCAAGTACAAGCAGGGGCGGAGGGAGAAAAGTGATGCCCACAGCGAACACAGGGCCTAGAAAATAGTAGACTATGTTTTATGAAAACTATTAACCTTAGCGTTAGTTTTGTTTTGTTTTTGGCAACATAAAATAAAATCCAGTGAAGCAGCCCCTCGCTGAAGAAGGTGAGTTCTTTATGTCTGATTGCTGGAGACCCCTTCGGAAATCTGTTTTTATTCTACACACTATTTCATAATAATAATACATTCACATTATAGTCCACATAATGATCCATATATGAAAGAAAATCAACCTGCATTATCTATCGGATGCTTTATAGATGTGATGTGCATTATTACATTTTGTTTTTGGTGTAAGGTTCCAATCGTTTTTTTTTTTTAATCTAATGACAATACTATTAAAATGTAAAAGACAGCTTCCACATTTCTCATCAATCTGGCACAAAATCGTGAAATTTGTTGTAAGCAGAATATTGATCCATGTCTGCACAGTGTAATATTTTTAGGGTTGGTGTGGTTTGTGGGGCTTAAAATTATATTTTTATCAGACGGCCCCCAATTTTTTATTATTATTTTTTTTTTTGTATTTTTTATGTCCACAAGTATTTTGATTATTTTTGTTGATTTTTGTCACTTATTTTTTAGTTTTCAAGTTGATTGTTTTGTTTTTTAAAGATCATTTCAGAATTTGTTTATTTCTCACTAATTTTGTTGCTTATTTTATTTGTAGTTTATTTTTCTTAACCTGCATGATTATTTTTTTCATTTTTACTCATATTGTTGCTTGTTTTCTTGACTTTTTCCTCAGTTTCCTGATTATATTTTTCATTTTCATTAATTTACTTGATTATTTTCTTCCCTTTTGCTTATTTTGTTCATTTGTACTTGTGTTAATTTTACAATTTGCTTGATTTGAACATTTTTTATTCCGGCTCAGTGAGGTAGAGCAAAATGTAACTGGGTAGAAGTACATTTTTTTCATCATAAATGTAACTGAGTAAGGGTAAAAAGTACTCTAAGAACTACTCTAAGAAGTATCAAAAATATAAGCCTCTCTTTACTGGGTTTTGAGGTTTATGTTGAGTCTGAGGTGTAAAATAAAATCTGTGAAAATATTTTGAGAGATCCACACAGAAAACTCAGCCGGTCTGAGTTTCTATGTGAGTCATCATTGAGATAAAATTAGCCTCCATGAACCACTAATTCTGACCATTTTGTCTTTTCAGAAAAGTGTAGAGGAGACATACAGTACTTTATTCTGTCGTTCCAGTCATCTTGTATCTTTCTTTCTTTTTGTATTATTTTAACATTGTATCATTAAACTTTTTACAGTAATACCAAAAACATACGACCAGTAACAGAACACGTGAAATAATGTAATAATCAAAAACATGTTAAACAATCCAGAACATTTTGTCCAAAGTAGCCACATTTAGCTTGATGACTGCTTTGCGTTTACTCATCAGGTTCATGAAGTAGTCATCTGGAATGGTTTCATATCACATTTGGCTTTTCATGAGTTAATTTTTGCCATTTCTTGACATCTTAATGTGTTTTAGACCATCAGTTGACTTGTGCAAAGGAAATGTGGGCACAGATCAATAGCCCCATTACTTGAAGAAATGAAGGTCAGTCAATCTGAAAACTGTAAAGAGCTTTGAATGTGTCTCCAAGTGTTGTCACCAACAGACATGTATACTGTGCAGATATAAATTTGTGTTAAGGTGTGGAAACATGTATCAATTTGTGCCTTTTCTACATGTTTATCAAAGGAAGAACAATAAAATAATGAACAAAAATTCACAAAATTACCAACAAAACAGGCAAGAATGGGGGAAAAAATTCATTATGAACTAATATGCACAATCATTCTATGTGTAAGAATGATAATTTAATTTCATGCTTTGAGCAGCAGCATACGCATATGTATCAGGTGTTGGTTTTTCTGCACTATGAGGAGGGGTACTCCCAACTAATTTTGTTGTAACACTATGTACAACGACAATAAAGCCTATTCTATTCTGTTCTATTGTGTCATTCTAAAATGATGACCACTATACTGCCTCCATTTATTCCCGACAAAACAGGACAAAACAGCATATAAGACATGTTGCCCCAGGTCTCTTCTGTCCAGTGTGGGAGTAAATCAAAAAAGGGGCATCAATTAAAGGCTCACATACATTAACTATTCACAACATATTTGATAAACCAGAGCAAGAACTGCGATGGGCATGAGAGCTGCTGTGCCAGCTCTCCTCTAAACAAACAAACAAACAAACAAACAATAACACTGATCAGCTGCCATCCCTCACCCGACTACACTAATACAAAATACAGTTCTATAATCAGTGACATACTACCTCAATTCATAAACTACTGATAAAAACAAACAGAAAACAGAATTCAAAATATTTTATTAATACTAAGGGAATGAATCTTCCTCATCCCTCCTGAAACGTATGCCTGTGATTGTCAGGATGCAAGGCTGTGTTCTTCATGTCAACATATGTTTTGGTATAGGTCATGGGTCGGCAAAATTTAGACTCTAAAGAGCCATTTTTGGGCAGAAGGAAAAAGTAAGTGTCAAGCTACAAAACATATTCAAACCATTTATGTATCACATGACACATGTTTTAGCTGGCAACATGCTCACATCAATTTGGTCATTATTTTATTTTTTTGTTAATTTTGTTTATTAATTTGCTAATTTTGCTGATTTTTTTTTTCATTTTTTGTTCATTTCCTTGAGTGTTTTATTCATTTTGAAATTATTGTATTCATTTTTGTGACTTCTGCTTTATTTCATTCATTATTTTTGGTTTATTTTTGCTCATGTTCTTGTTTGTATTCATTTTACTTGACTGATTCATTTTGTCTTATTTCGTTAATTTTTCAATCCATTTTCATTTAGTTGAATTATTAATTTAATCATTTTGGGGAATTGTTTTGATCATTTTCCTGATTATTTTTAATCAGGAAAATTTTGCAAAAAAAATTGTTCATGATTTTGCTTTTTTTATATTTTTCTGATCTTTTAATTGATTTATTGTAATGTTTTATCTTGCTAATTTTCTTGATTATTCTGTACATTTTTACATTATTTTGTTGTCTTTTTCTTAACTTAGTGTTTCTTTTGCTTATTTATAATCATGTATTATATCTATCACTAGACAAAGCCACAAGATGCACTGGAGAGGAGCTAATAAGACACATGTGGCCACAGAGCCACAGGTTGCAGACTCCTGGTGTAGGTTGTTACAAAGGGCTACAAATTCGGTGTTGCTCCTACAATTACAGGACTCAAAGGAAAGAAATAGCTTCTCTAAGCTGGTGGCTTCCACTCTTTCAAAATGTTTTTAGTAGATTTAGTAGTTCAGTTGTTTCTTCCTATGACTCCTATGGGCCACAAAATACTGTATATTAACAGCATTCTTTATGCTTCTCCTTGTGGTGATAGTGAAGTTTGTGTGTAGCTCTTATGTTGCCCCTGTGGCTGAGTAAAGTAAGATATGTTAGTGCAGGATGACTCCTGTACAGCATGAACTATAGTACACATTGCCCTCCTGTGGCTGCAGCAAGTTGGGATCCAGAGTTCTGTCTGTCCTCTAATAAAGTTTTTCATTTTCAGTTAAAGATTGAATTTATTGTAGGCCTTAATGATTTTAGTTTAGGTTATGGTCCTGTAGTTTGACTTAGTCTTCAGAGAGCTAGTCAGGAACTAATAGGAGGATGTTTAAAGTTGTTTTTATTGCACTGAATGAGCTGAAAGTCCCTGTTCTCAGCTTGAACTCCTCACTGTGCTTTTATATCATAAAGCCTCATACTAATGACCTGCATCTTTAAGTCATGAGGGAATATACTGTTGAAACATCTTAGACCATGTGTGCCTGGGGTAATGTGCATAACGTGTATACAAGGCTGATTTATTTTTTTTAGACTTTTTACACACAGGAACACAGGGAATATTTGCACAGTGTTAAAAACACACAAAGTCTGAACTACAGTACTACTCAAAAATTTTGGATACATGTTCTCCTTCAGTGGCTTTTCTTTATTTTTTATCACTTTCAACATAGTACGTTAATAGTGAAGCCATCCAGACTGTGAAAGAGCAAAAATGAAATTATTTAGTGAACAATAAAGTGCTAAACAACCCAGAACATGGTTTCTTTTTTTGATTGTCCAAAGTAGCCTCATTTAACTTTGATGACAGCTTTGCACTCTCTCATCAGATTCATGAGGTCGTGACCTGAAACAGATTTTACTTCACAGGTGTCATTTCTTGCTTTCCTAATGTACTTTGTTTAGACCATCAATTCAATTCAACTGTATTTGTACAGCACCAGTCATGATGCAGGATTTTCTCTGAGCTTCAGTTGTCTTGTGCAGAGGAATTGAGTCAATAGCCCTGTTATTGCTACTACAGCTACTGATTTTCAAACTGTTCCAGGTGACTACCTCGTGAATCTAACGAGAGAGTGCAAAACTGTCATCAAAGCTAAATGCAGTTATTTTTGACAATTTGAAATATAAAACATGCTCTTTCACAAGTTTGACGTCTTCAGTATTAATGTACTTTGAACAATGTTAAAAATAATAAAACTAAAGAAAATACACTAAAAGAGGATGGTGTGTCCACAATTTTTTTACTTGTGTAAATGGTCTCTATTTAGTGTGACCTGTATGATAAAGAATAGCCCAGACCATAACAAACATGACAATTTTTCTTGCGTAAAATATCAGAGAAATAATGCAGCCATCTTTTTGGTGTCTGAGCAGTAATTCAAAAGGGACATCACACTAATTGAACATTATTAGATGTTTTGCTTTTAGTGTTTTCATATGTTAATGGTAGTTAGAAGTCTAAACACGTTTTGATTGGATCTGCCTGACCACATGAATGTAGTCTGGCTCATATTTTGTCTGATCCTCAGTCATCTAAATCTAGACAAGGAGAGCACATCTGTGCCATTATATGTCACTACTTTAAATGACTCACATGCAGGGTTTTGCCCAGGAAATCAACATCTCGAAAACATCTGGGTGACAAGAAGATAGTTATGATACCAAGTGTGAACACAACTATTATGTTGATAATATATCATAACAAATATCACATTTTAATACCAGATGTAAAAAAAGTCAAAGCAGACAGTCCATGGGGCTAATTTAGAATGAGAGACCCAAGCTGAGGACCATAAGAGCGGGGTAACTCAGATCTACAAGCCATTCACTTCAACAATATAAAACCGGTCAAAGCACTTGCAGGAAGAGCACTGGACACATCAAAAGTCTGGCCTGATGATGGCGCTAGAGGACAAGGTAAGCGACAATATAGTTGATGAAGTTGGTCTACGAGCCGTAAACCGTAAAGGAAAACATGCCATCTATTCTGATGCGCTGAGACAAACTGAAGGGCTGAAACTGTTCACATCAAAGCAAACTCCGAGTCATTATGATATCAAATATGAAAAAAAACATGTTGCATCAGCTTACTGGCGATTTAGTCATTAAGAAAACAGATACAGTAGCTTGTGAAAGCAGGCGCTGGATGTCATTCAGAAGACACTGTGTGTACAATAACACGTTGTCTGTGTGGTGGGTCGTCATACTGTACAAGTGGATTCAGAAACGCTTCGCTGATGGTTGTTTTCTAAGATTTGCATGAGAGCATAAACTAACTGTGCACTGATTTCGACAGGTTGGACCTGTGCTTTGTTTCCAAATCACTAAATAAAAAGGTAGTTTCGGTTTTGCTGAGCAAACTTCTTCCTACTTTTGTACTTCTCGATTTTCGATAGATGCGCTGTGCGCTTTTACGCAAGACTCCAGTGACACTGTGAAGGAGTAGAGTGCTGATCTATGACTGCCTCCAGTTTACAGCTTCCAGCTACAAGATGCTCTTGCAGATCTGCGTGCTCTCTGTTCTCTGGGTTCAACCACTTTGGTGTCAAGATGATGGAATCTTTACTTTTGATGGTAACATGCGCCACTTCGCAGTGGCCAACGACACGGTTTACATCGTTACAGATAAGAATCTGTACCAGCTGAGCCACGACCTGTCTCTGGTCCAGCGAGTGTCCCAGAGAAGAATCTTTGTGAGTGGGAAACGTGTGGAAGAGTCAAGGTTTCACCGGGTTCCTGGGAAGGATGTATTGAACGGGACTTTCATTGTGAACGTGTTGTTGCCGTTTGTTCAGAACCGAACCCTTGTCGTCTGTGGCATCATTGACAGTGGCTGCGATTACTGCGAGGTGCTGGACGCGAAAAACATTTCTAAGGTGTGGCATAGTGAGTGGATCCTAGTGGGATCCTCAAAGAACCGCAGCGCATCCGTGGCATTCCTGGCGACACTGGAGAAAAGGACAATCAATGACATTTACATTCTGACCGCCGTGCCGCACGAAACAGGGCTCAACTGCACCACTAGTAGAGACTCTGACATTTTGTTTCATAACACAAATGACAAGCAGCCAGGAAATATTTTCTCCTCCGCAAATAGTCCCAAACTCAAGAACGTAGCTGATAAGAACGTAGAGTTTGTGGATGGATTTCAGGTGGGTTCAGTCATGTATCTGCTCTCCAACGTGCCCTCAGGAAACAAAGGCAACACGGTGCGACTCAACTGGCTCTGGGGTGAAACGGAGGGGGGCTCTTCGCTGTCGTTCCGGGGTGCGACTCTCCGTGTCTCTGCGGCAGGTGGAGGTGGCAGCAGGCTGCTGGCCTCCTGCGTCCTCCCGGGCACGGAGGTGCTCTGGAGCGGAGTGTTCAGCGTGGACGGAGGACACGCCAACACCGAGCTGGCTCTGTTTAACATCAGCCGTGGCCCAGACGTTTGCACGAAAGACTGTGACGACACAATAGTTCAGGTGGGTTTGGTGACTTGTGTCATGAAGAATGAGATCTGATTCCAGATCCTTTCTGGTACCGAAGTTCAAGTCCTGAAGACCTTGTACACATCTAGACAATATGTTTCAGAGCATTTCCGTCCACTTCACACTGTTTTTAAAACACGTTTGACACTAGTTTCCACACCACACCGTGTACCACTGAATATGATGTAGCTGCACTAAATATCAGACTAATCTCTGTAGTTTTTTTTAAAGTTCCTTAAATTATGTGTAAGTAGCAGTACTTTAGAAGTGCAGCCATGTTGGTAAACAGGCCAACTATGAGGAACTATGGTTTGCTGATGAGGCTTTTGTCTGAACATTGAGGGGGACAAAATAATGAAAAAAATGAGTAATAATGAATCAAGTAATCAACAAAATTAATTAAAAAAATAAAATAATTAAGAAAATTAGTCAAAGATAAGCAGAGTACTCCAGAAAATTAACAAAACTGTAGAAAATAATCAAGCCAATGTACAAGAATGAACAAAATAAGCAGGGAAATGAGGAAAAACAAACTAATTTGTCTCGCTGCACTGGCTGCCTGTGCGTTTTAGAGTGCATTTTAAAATTCTTCTATTTGTCTTTAAATGCTTGAATGGCCTT
>JAQQAE010005747.1:0-17305 GCA_029823295.1 Pseudamia nigra
CTTCCCCCTTTTTCAGAGCCCCCAACATACACATACACTCATACATATACATGCGCGCGCACACACACACACACACAGCTGCAGCCTACTTTCAGGGCTGTGCTCTCATGTCACAATCAGAACCTCTGTGTTTGCTTGCATGTTTCTTAGCACGCTGCACACATTTTTCTGTTAATCACAATTGTTGTTGTATGAAATTTTATGTAGTTTCAGATGTGTGCATTGCCATCCATACTGTCCCATAAAGGCAAAATGTAGTACTTACTGTATGCCTCTTATTTAAAATCTTCATTCATTTCCTTGATTATTGTTCATTTTGCTTCATTTTTTTCATACTGTGTTCAGTTCTTCTTTCCTTTTCTTTGTTATTTTTCTACATTTTATTGATTATTCTATTAATTTAGCTATTTATTGTCTTCATTTCCTGTTTTTATTTTTTCATTTGTCATTTTCATTGTTGTTCATTTTCTTTGTTTATTATGCTTTTAATTTCTTGCTTGGCAACATGCTATTTTTTTCTTAATTTTGCTCCTTATTTTGTTCATTTTGTTGATTATTTTGTTCATCATAGTTCATTTTGTTTGTTATTTTGCTTATTTTTGTGATTATTTAGTTCATTATTTAGTTGATTTTGTTAGTTTACTCTTAATCCTCTTCTTTTCAGTCAAATGCTTGCTTTTTGCATGAGATATTTTGTCATAAAATTAATTAAACATTACAGTCCAAATCCAGTTCCAGTCTGAACACAGAGTTTCTTTTTGTGTAAGGTAGAGGTGGGCAATAAATGAAACCAGTCATTATCACAATATGTATGTTTTATACTATGATATGTAACGATGATTACAGAACCTCTCTATATTATTTGTTTTGATTTAATGTGCCTTTAATGAGTTTTTCATGTTGTAGAATTATTTTTTTTTTTGTCTTTTATACACGGTTTGTCTTTTTGTGTACTTCACATTTGCATTTCATTCTTTGGATCTTTTACATCTTTTTGAATCTTTAGCGTACTGCATGTTGGATATCATTTTTGTCTCGTTGCATCGTTTACAAATAAATTTCACTCAGGACCAAAAATCGACCTTCAGGAATAATGATTTGGCATTTTTAATAACTATAATATCGTGAGATCATTTTTGGTTCTCTCGCCCAGCTGTAATTTAAGGTCATCCAAATATATGATTCTTTGCTTATTCATTCATTTGTTGTGGCAGAAGCCTGACGGTACACTATCCTTTCATATCCTGAGCATTAGTATTCACCATTGGCGTTATCATCCCATAAGTAGAGCTGACGCTGGATTTTAAGTGACTCCATGTTTCTATTTGTGTGTTAAACATTTTGTGTGTGCCTGACAGAGTCGTGGGTGGAGAAACCGTGCTATGGGAAGCCATTAGAGGAGCACTTAGTACTCAGCGGGAGAGATATTGCCTTTCCCATAGAGGCCTGCGTCACGATGCTGTTGGAGTGTGGCATGCAGGAAGAGGTCAGAGCATACTCACTACACTTTTGTACAGACAGAAAAATGTAAAGTGCTGAGACATTTTACTCCTTATCACAGTGGAGGAATGTCATTTAACTAGAGTTTGTGTGATTGCTGACAGCTGAAAGTGCTCAGCAAAGGAAATAAGTTAATGATGGTATTAAAGTACACAGCATGCTTTTATTTTGAAATGTTACTGATTTTTTTTTTTGTTATAACACACAATCAATTAAAATTAGTAGTCGAGTTACTGATGCCACTAGAATCTTCTCAGTCTTGTTGGGAGAGTTTGCTGTACATGTAGATATTATCTGTTGAAAAATGAACAAGTTATTGCCAGTTATAAAACCCATGCATTTCTGTTTTTGCTGAGGCGTGAGAGCTAAAATAACACCAGAGTGAACACGAGAGCTGGAGGGACCACTCGTTGCTTTAGGCTCAAAATCTCAGTCATACTGTTAGATTACTTTAAAAATGGGACCCATTGAAAGAGCACAAATTTCTATCCATTTCTGCTACTGTATCTACATGTTGTGTAGAAGTCTATCGTGTAAAAATTCTATGTAGGTATAAACACACTTTTCCATTTGTTTCAATGGGGAAACATTTTTGGAAAAAAGGTGAATATTTTCAAAAGTAGAAGACCTACAGTATATACAGTATATGAACAGAATTAGCAGACATACTCTTGATGAGGTGAATGTTTTGGTACTTGAATGGTTTTCATAACACCAAGCTTTTAGGAGCAATGTGACAAAAACATACAAAATTTGTTTTTTTGCATATGATTGCTGAATGTGTTGCTGAAAGATGCTGAGGAAATATGACATATAAAAATTAAATATGCTTTTATTTTAAAATGTCATTGATTCACAATCAATCACACAATCAACTTAAATTAGTAGCCAATGAAGCAGCCAGACTGGGACTTTTGAGTCAAGGGAAGTTACTGATATCAGTAAAATTTTAATTTTCAGGTCAATTAAGAAAGAAATTAGTGAGTTATTGCAAGTTATAAACCCCCTACGTTTCTGTTTTTCCTGAGAGGAATAAGAGCTGAAATAATATTAGAGTGAACAAGAAAACTGGAGGGACCACTTCAAAATCTCAGTCGTGCCATCACACTGCTTTGCACATTACTGACTGAAAGCAAACACATTTTCTCCATTTCAGAGGTGTACATTTTGTGTAAAAGTTATAATGGAGCAAAATGGAGAAACTTGAACAAAGTATTGACCAACTGAATCTAGCTGTTTCTATAGCAACACATCACTTTCCATCATAAACTGACTTTCCCACTCTTAACAAGGCTAAAAAAAGGTGAATATTTTGAAATTTATAAAAGATATAAATATTAAAAGAGTTCAGTTTTTTAATCACATGCTGAAACAAACAAATAAGCTGTGAAGAGTGAAGAAGTCTAATGATAAAAAATGGCCCAGTTTTGTCTCATTTGGCCAGTGAACTAATCACCCCGGCAGTTTAGGTTTAATTGCCCTGCATGTAATGACTATTTAATGAAGAAATATTCACAGTACAGTTAATGTTTTCTATCGACAGAGATTAAAAGGACAAATGTGTCTCATGAATAAGTTCATTTGCATTTTAATGATAATGGTAAATGTGTTGTGAAATTGTGCAGTGGTCGAGGAAATTTAGTTTTAGTTGAAGTAATGGCTTTTCCTGTGATTTTTTTTTTTTTTATCAAGTTCTTTTCTTACATAAATGAGGCAGAAAACAGTGTAATAAATTCCTTCAAGAAAATAACCACTTTACTGTTTAAGTGCTTGCGTTATGCAAACATTAACTAGCATACTTTAACAACAAATATACAGGTCAGAATTGTCGTAGTGAAGACGATCAAAACCGAGACCAACTCATGACTAAGAGCAGGGAGTACTGAGATTGAGGCGGCGCTAGAAAAGCAACGAGGGTACAGATTGATTTTGTAAAGGGTGAGATGAGATACCAGCAAGTGGCAGAATGAGGCAGCCTGCGGAGATCTCAATCAAGAATTGGCAAAATGTCTTGCACCTAAAAAGTGTTGTAAAGATTGCAACATGCAGCAATGGTACTGATAAATTCATCCAAAAAAGCACCATCAAGATAGTAATATCTACAGCTGTGGCCTTGAAATAAAGAGTTTAGGTACTTTGTCAGAGGTTATATCATCTAGGTGTTTATGTATTATATACCAAAAAGAAAGGCATAGAAAATAAACAGTTTCTCCATTTGTCAAATGAAAGCCACAGGTACGCAGTGATTACACATTTAATATTCAGTAGCAGGCAAGAGAGAGTATAGTAAATGTGTTGCCCTACAGCTCACCTTCGTTCTACCAAGACTTTAATCATTTCGTAGGTTGTTTTCATCCTGATCAGGAGCTGTTTTTATTCGGAAACCTCACCAACCGGGAACCAACTGGTCAACGCTGTGGATCATTTAACAGCTAAAGAGCCAGATATTTGCCTCAACACTGACAGACTCGTCTCTCTGCATTATCATCAATGTTCCTCAGTAGATGTAAACTCCAATAAGTGACTGTTTGCTCAAGAGTTTGACACACAGACATTTAAGTCTAGAACAGCCAACAGTTTAAATTTACCTCCGGTGGTTTTTCAATTATTCAGTATCCAGTTTATTAAAACTATATACACCCTCAGTGATATTTATTAAAATTGTGCTGATTTGTGCTCCCTATTTTTAAAGATAGTTGATAGAGATGAAGATCAAAAGTAATGGAGTTTAAAGCAATAACTGCCAGTGAGTAACATTCACCACTATTGAAATCCAGTTTGTGTTTAGATACTGTAAGTTTTTAGACAGTGGCATTTGTTTGTATGTGAACTGAAAGATATGTTGAGTTATATGCTATTATACAGTAACTATTTACAATGGAAAAGAGACTTATAATACACACACGTTTTTCTAAAAGCCACATTCACTGTCATTTTAAACTGATTTCTAGATTTATAATTAGCGGTTTAATTATACATTTAGAATGGCACTCAGTAGAGCGCTGCCCTCTGCCAAGCGCCATAGTGCACTCTTCAGACAGATCTGGATCCACACCAAAATCTGTTATAGTCAACTGAATATACATTGAAAATATCATACGTATATATGCCAAAACCATTTATTCATTCCACTTTGTCACAGCTTTGGTGGTGGATTCAAGCTCTAATCAAACCTTGAAAAGATAATTACTTAATTTAATGACAAAAAACATTTTTGTGGACTAGAAATTAAAGGAATTAAAGTAAATTTGACCTATTTGTTTGTTTTATTGTGTATAGCAAATCCTTGTGGTTCTAGTCTGAATATGTAGATATCTCAGTGATGTTTACAGTTTCTTTCCAGAGCTTCCAAGTGCTAAAACTATGTGTTTTGCAGGTAGTAGTTCAGGTCAACACCTCCACCTTTAGAATGAGGACTCTAATGACCGTTGTCTTTGTTATTCATTCTTCCCTCAGGGTTTGTTCCGAGTCGCTCCCTCAGCCTCAAAGCTAAAGAAGCTAAAAGCATCATTAGACTGTGGAGTGTTAGACGTTCAGGAGTACTCTGCAGACCCACATGCCATCGCAGGTGAGTCATCAACAACAAATCATACACCTGTGCTCCACCTTCTAGCAACTAAAGTGGTTCCATGAGAACGGAGAACCACCATCTAGATAATGTGCCTCACAGCAATAGTTATAGCACCGGTTGTTCATTATGAATCTCATTTTGAAGACCTGTTGGCTGCTCCCCTGTCACCATCTGAGACTTATGACCATTTGAGACGCTCCCACCTTCTTGAAAATGAAAGCGCTGTAACCGAGCTGCAGTTGTCTGGCAATTAGCCCCACTGAAGAAGACCATAAAGTTAATTTGTATTTGTCTGTAATGACATTTTTATGCAGAGATTTGTGATTTCCCCAAACAGTAATCAACAAAAGTTGTCCTCCTTTTCTTCTTCAACAGTGTTTAAGATTTGATTTATCGTTTGCTGCTTCTTCCAGCCAAGAATAAAAACATTTATTGCCGAATTCTGTACTTTGTCACGCATTGCTTTATAAGAGTACAGAATTTAATAAGTTATCTCACAGTATACTGCCATAAACTCCAGATATAACCAAGATAAGTGTCAGACGGATTCTTCATCTTCTGGAGAAGCTGCAGGAAAAAAACAAGAAGATGAAATGTGTTTCTTTCTTGCTGTCACTGATTTGCTTTTAAATCAAAACATGATAGACAGAAAAAAAGGCTCTCAAGTGTTCATCGCGCTGATATTGATCTTTTTTTAAGTTAGGATGTGCCTGTGTTTCTCAGAGCTGGCAGCTGCAGTCTACATTATAATGCTGAATTAAAAACATCAACTGAGAAATCTTACTTTCGGCATATATTTTGTAATTCTGGAATCGTGACCAGTCATCAAATTTTGTTTTTACACATCAGGAACAATATGTATCACTATTAAATACCAAATCAAATCCAGTCTGTCAAGTGTGTTCACTGGAGCATGGGGAAAAAACGGCGAGAGAGGGAGAGAAATGAATCTATAGTCCTCTCTAATGATTCCATATTAAACTGGGGCAGCTTCGACAGCAAATCTAATTTGCAAGCCTGTCCCGTGGGGGGGTGGGGGGCAATGATGGTCTTGGTGGAAGTGTGCAGGGGTTCATCTTCCTATCAAATTCAATCAAAACCAGCAACCGTTTCTCTGTAAGAATGGCAGATTTGATTATGCAATTGTCTTCATTTGATGAGTTTATTAAGCCAAGCTACACGCGACATACCTGTATATAGACACATCTAGATACACAGGCAGGAGCACGTGCACCACCATACGCCTCCAAGCTGTCTCACAATGAGGGATACCCTAACATCGATATTTGTCATCCATCCTACGTGTCCGTATGGGAAATGAGTGCAGCAGAGCAGAAGAGTCAGAGGAGCCCAGTCAGCCATTCCCTCTACTGGAAAATTGTACTGCCACCCACAAATTCTGCTGAAATAAACAGCAGAGATAGTTTTCTGTTTATTTTGGACAGATTATTGTGCTGCAGACAGGCTCTGCCATACAACAGTGCAATGAGCTTTTAGAAAATCACCTTCTACCCCCAACTGCCAACCTTTTACAACAGTCAACACTTTGTGCTCCTCTGATATCACGGCAGCAGTCCAGCTTTATGCTCCTCAATTCACCAATGACTCAAACTCTCTTGTTCCATCGATTCGATTCTGTCAAGCACCGATGTGTTAGTCAGGTCACAGCTGGTTCCTGCGGAGATTATTTGATCTCTTTCTTTAGTTGGACTCCCTTTCCTCCTGCTAATTGTTTCCCTCTGTATATTAAGCCTATGAACTCTGGCACGCTTATGCAGTATATGTGAAAACATGCATTTCCTTTGTTCTCGCCAGGTGCTTTGAAGTCCTACCTGCGAGAGCTACCTGAACCGCTTATGACTTTTGAACTCTACAATGAATGGATCCAGGCTTCCAAGTTTGTGTCTTTTCAGGATTATATCAAGCACAATCCATTATGTGTTAGTGATATCAACTATATTTACATGCATAAAATATTCTAGTATTGCCCCTTATTCTGAAAAAGACTATATTTAAGACTATGTCTAACTCTCAAACATATTCTAGCAGGTAGTGTTTCAGTTGTTAAAGTGCCAGAAAAAGATGATTTTACTCATGATTTTAGAAATCATCAGTAAATCATCAGTGTTTGTTTATGAGGCTATAGGACTGCACAGCTAATGTCAAGAAGAGGCTTTCTGCCTAAGAATTATGAATAGAATGCAAGAAAGGACTTTCTTAGTATGAAAAGAGGAATTGATTTGATTACTGAGCATAATTCATTATGATTTGGAATCAAGTTTTGAGAAGTGTTTGCTGTTTGTGAAGACTAGTATTGTGTAGCCTTGAGGGAGATCAATTTAGAACTTTGGTGTTTTTTAAGGACAAACAATGAAATGACATGGCCAACTTAATGAAATGGAATGACTAAAATAACTGCATAAATTCTGTGCTGTGTCTGAATTTTCAACTGACATGTATATGACATGTTTTGAAGCACAAAATACAGCTAAGCCTAATTGTCTGGCGGTCTGTTGACATCAAAGGCTTTCATAGTGTTTTAAATATGCATTTCTCCTTCTGCAGCAAATTGTTGGCTATTTGGTCTTTTGCCCATAATCAGACAAGAAGCCATGTGTTGCAAACTGTGGTCTGACTATATAATAGAGAAAAGTGTGTGTGTGTGTGGGGGGGGGTGCCTGTCTGAAGCTTCTTTTCTCCTCACTGGGTTAACCAATCCCCTGTCCCTTACCCTAACCCCACAAGAAGTGTTCTTCCCCTTCCTAAGCTACACGCTTCCATCAAATTTGGTGCAAATTATAGCAGTAGTTTTTGCCTGGTCCTGCTTCCAGATGTCAACGCAGACAAAAAAAAAATCTTATGGTTACCCCAAAACTCTAAATGAGATGCATATTCTGAATTGGATAATACAACTGCATGTTCATAAGGCCTGATTCAGAATACAGTATGCTGTTTACATTACATGCATCAAGTTTGAAAATTGTCATATTTAGTGAATGTGGAGTGAAGATAAGCACAGAATATTTTGTGCATGTAAACATAGTCACTGGTCATTTTATTTAAGCTCAGCCGCTGTTTCTAGGCATCTGTAAAACATCCTCATTTGAAACATAATGTATTTGTTACTCTGCAGCATCCAAGACCAAGACAAACGACTGCAGGCTCTTCTCGCCACCTGTGAGAAACTACCGCCAGCAAACAGCAACAACTTTAAGTAAGTCTCCATCTCAGTGTTTTGGCTCTTTTTCTCTCCCTCCCTTTGTTCTTGTCTTTCGTATCCACCCGGCTTTTCAGGGAAGCCTTGAGATTTCCTTTTCAGTCACCTTTCCCCTTAGTGTTCCACTTCATTCACATCAGCTGTGGATGCTGTACTACAGGAAGCCCATTGCTGTTTTCACTGCAGGGTACTCCTGATGGACACCTGCCTGAAAGAAAAGACACAGTGTGAAATAGTGCAGATAAATAAGCCTCAGCTTAGGTGTTGTTCTGCTGGATTTAGGTGAGCTGGGGATCTTTGTTAAAGGGCTTTTCTTATGATCAAAAGAGACAGAGACACCCAGCGAGAAAGAAAAAGCGATGAGTGAGAAATTAAAAGCGCAAGTTACTGCAGCACTTGTCAGAGTCATCATTGAATCCCCACAAACAGGGTGTATTTTTGTCCTCCTCTGAGAAGACCTGTCAGACCTGTCCAGATGACTGCTGCTCACCGGAATGAGCTGCCTGATGTTCACTCTGCTGCAGTTCAGCCCAGAATGAGTCATTCAGCTCAGCTGCTCTGGAAGCCACAGGAACCCACTAGCCCATTTTTACATCTTCAGCCCACTATGAAGACTTTGAGAAATAGCAATCATTTTCTCGTAATAGCACGTTGTAGCTTGTTTTCCGATGGAAGCTTTGATCTGAGGAAGCTGTTTGTTCTCACCGCAGCCAGGACAGTTACATACATTGTGTTCATTATTGTAAAATGACCTGAATTAAATCTAAAGAACTGACCTGGATTACGTTACGCTCACTATTGTTGTGTTATTTCTCACATTTCTCACATTACGTTTCTGTTTCCACATTGATCTTTCAGAAAACAATGTGAAACAACTAGTAATGACGTCTTACTAGTTAAATTCATGTATTTTGAATAACTGCTGCATAACTTGCCAGCTGTTTAGTTGCATGAATGTTACAATGCTGACACACTTTCTTTTTGAAGTCCAGGTGTGAATTGAATTGGTATTTTAATAATTGCTGTTCTCTGCATCTTCAACAACAGGTATTTGATCAAATTCCTTTCTAAACTGACTGAATACCAAGATGTGAATAAAATGACGCCTGGAAATATCGCAATTGTCCTGGGACCAAACCTGCTGTGGACACACAATGAAGGGTAAAATCTACGTGGTTATTTCCTCCACCGACGAGGTTATGTTTTTGTTGCTGTTCGTTAATTTATTTATCTGTTAGTTTGTTTGTCCACAACATACCTTGAAAAGTTATGAATGAATTTGGATGGAATTTTCAGGATAGGTCAGAAATGGCACAGGGACCAATCAGTAAGATTTGGGAGTGATCTTGATTTCAGCTGGATCCAGAAGATGTTTAACGCACTGTGAGATGGAGCCAAATTCAACATCTGTCCCTGTAATGCCACAAATAACACCCAGATTATGCTGCCAAAAAACACAGGACAGCATCATAATAGATTCTATCAAACTGCAAAGTTTGATCCAGATATGGGCAGTATTCCAGATATGATCCAGAATACTTATACCTACAAGGCTGGAAAAAATAGCTACTGTCAGGTAGAAAATACAGTTATAGACATGAAACTGACACCAAATTGTAGTGGAAAGTCTGCTGATTCAGTAATGTTTCCACAGATTTGAAGTATTTTCAACAATTATGGAGCTAGATCCAGAAGAAAACTGCCATTATGTAGTAATAATAATAATGATATGTACGTGATTCCAAAAGCCAGTGGTACTGTAGGTTGTCATAGTCAAAGAAACCAATAATGAGGGTCAAATAAATGTAAGGATATTACTGTTTGGTGTAATGACATCACATTATGTGGGAAATGAGCATAGGTTCAAATGATAACAGTAGGTTTTCACTATGAAGAGAAACTGAGCTGCCTTGGCGGAGGTCTGCGCTCTCTGAGGGCTTTCTAGTTAGTCTTTTCATTTCCTAACATCAACATTTTTGTATTACATATGATATTTTGTATTATATTTACATTTATTGTCAATGGTTACAAATCTCAGGTTTATATCCAGATATTTAAGCTTCAGATTCATATTCCTGAAAACACTTAAAACAGCTAAGACAGAGTTATTGCAAGTGTTCCTGTGTGTTTGCTCCAGTTACTTTTCAAATATTTTCTCAGTTTCAGTTTTGAAAAATCTGTTTTCATGCACTCATGCCATGAATATCAAAGGCCTACTTAAGAGCTGGGGATGTTTTCAGGCAGCTCTCATTTCTTTTTCTAATATGTATCAATGGGATATTTGTGCTGCTGAAATTCCTGATGAGTTTTATTCCTCTGGGCTCTATGTGTTACAAGTGTTAAAAGCAGTCGGCGCAGGGATTCGCTGCTGCTTTATCCTCACAACAAAGCTGCAGGAGACAATGCATGTCACAGTAGAAGCTAAATGATGACTGAGAAGTTTTGGGGAGGTTGAAGGACAACTCCATATTATCTTTATAAATCTTACATATCTTTATTCCTCCCTAACTTTTAATTAGTATTTTAATAGCCCGTATTTGGAATTGGTTTTAATTTTGTGCCGTTAATACTGCTGTAATGTCATGAGACTGCATTAATCACTGCCCCAGTTTAAATTCTTATGAAGTAGCTTCCTCCCCTCATAAAACTCTGACTCCTTCCTGTCGCCTGATTTTACAGGAACATCACAGAGATGATGACTACAGTTTCTCTGCAGATTGTCGGCATCATCGAGCCAATCATCCAGCATGCCGACTGGTTCTTCCCTGGAGGTAAGGAGGAAACATTGTGGCTTTATTTTGCTCTCTATTAGAGAATACCACAACTTCTAAAAATACATTTAAATATATAAAAGTTATATTTTTGTACATAACAGCACAATGACACTGAAACTTCATATTTCATTGGAAATAGCACAAATACAGCATCAGATGTTGAAGCTGAATAATATTGTTTTTAGAAATGGTTGTGTTCATTTTGAATTTGATGCCAGTAACACATTTTAAAAAGGTTGAGTCAGTGACAGGAAAAGACTGAAAATATTCTGAAATGCTTGAAAACACACCCGGTGTAATATCACACAGTTTACAAGGTGAATGTACAGCAGGTTAGTAACATGACTGGGTGTAACATGAGCATTATAAAGAGGCTGAGTCTGAAGTAAAGATGATAAGAGGAACAGATCTGTGGAAATGCTACAACAATTCAAGAATCATGTTTCTCAGTGTAAAATTGAGACATGATGCTGTAGTGGACATCACTGCATGGGCTTTGGAATCCTTCCAGAAACCATCGTCTGTAAACACAGTTTGTTAGTGCATCCAAAAGTGCAAGATGAAACTCTCCCATGTTATGAGGAGACACAACATAAACCAGATTCACAGAAACCAACACCTCATTTAGTCCCAAACTCATTTAAGTTGGACTTCAATAGTGCATATAAATGTAAAGGCCATGTTAATGCTGAACAATATACAGTATGCAGGTTTTAGAGCGAAATATATGCTGCCAAGTGGATAACATCTTTTTCAGACAAGACCTTTTTTATTTCAGCAAGACAATGCCAGACCACATTCTGCACATATTGCAAAAGTGTGGCTCTGTAGTAAAAGAGTGGTGCAGTAAACTGGCCTGACTTGTTGCCCACTGACACATTATGAAACATAAAATCAATGGAGACATGACCTTGGCTCATGTTTTTTGACACATGTTGCTGGGATCAAATTCAAAATGAGCATGTCATTTTTACAAAACTAATTTCTCTGTTTCAGCATTTCATATGTTGTCTTTGTGTCATATTGCATTAAATTTGGGAGATTCTATTATTTACACGTCATCACATTGTTTGTATTTATGTTTTACACAGCAACCCAAGTGGGTTTGTATTTCCTTCTTTCTTTCCTTCCTTCCAGATTTATTAACAGTCACCAAAGAGCAGGAATAGTTATTAAACCAACTTCTTGCATAATACATCATAGTAGTAGATGTAAAAAACACCTGCATTGTTACAGTATACGGCACTTTTCCTGTGTTTTCCCTAGAAATCGAATTCAATGTAACAGGAAACTATGGAAGCCCCGTCCACACCAACCACAACGCTAACTACAGTTCAATGCCATCTCCTGACATGGAGCAGAGTGATCGAAAGCAGAACGACCAGAGCCGACGGCCACTCAGTGTCGCCACAGACAACATGATGTTGGAGTTTTATAAGAAAGACGGGTAAGATCCAGTCTCAGTGTCTTAATTTAAAAAACATTTGCTTGAGGAGAAACTTTGGCAGTCATATAAGTTAGGAAAGTCATCCTGAGTACAGTCTTTGAATGAATCGGCAGTTTGTCATCATAAGGGTGGATCCACACTGACAGCTGAGGTGACATGTTGGCTTTGCAATTTTCCCTGACAAGGCCACCGTGAGGCATGTATAGTTTCCACATGACTGCTTTTTGACAGGGTCAGACCTATGAAGTAAGAGAATTCCTCAATGATTGTGCAAGTAGACACAATCTTAAAAAGCTTTGCTTCTATCTTACAGCATATGGTGTCACTTCAGATCTGTAGGACCTGTCTTTGCAACTTTTTATGCAGCATCACGCGGTTTGAAGGGGAAAATCCAAGAGAAAGGAGAAAAAAAAAAAAAAAAAAGATGAAGTAATAAGGAACCTGACAATCTTCAAGCTGTGAAGGAGGATTAGTTGAGAAGTAGTCACTCACTTTCTTTCTTTTCCTTGTTCTCTGTCTGTCTCTGTGTCTCATCCTCTAATGCTTTAATACACCCCGGTCTTATCGGACCCTGTGGGTGTCTAAGCACCGCAACCCCAGGACTGAGAGGAGCCCGGCTAATTAAACCTGGACCCACTCGACACAGTCTGATCAATAGAGCTCAGCTTTGAATAGAAACACACTTAGCACTCTTCAGAAGCAGCGAGCATGGGCCAGAAAAACTTCTGCCCTTTTCCAGAAAGTATAACAGAGGTTTTACTTTTCACATACAGGAAGTTTTAGATGAGGCTATAATAATACTCTATTTGTAGCCAGGACAGAATACAGTAGGGCTGCAGCAAAACCTTTCTGTTCATAAACTGATTCATTGTATCGTCACAAAATAGTGAAACAATTCAACTGAATCACATTGTTTAAAGTTAAATACATATAAACATCTAATCGCCAGTGCTGAACATTATTATTACCCACACTAACAGAGTCGGGGTGAATGTAGGGCAGTTGTCTGTCCGTCCATCTGTCTGTGGCCTAATTTGACAAACTTGGCATATAGGTTGACCTTGCGACGACCACCTGTGGCTATAGCTGTGTTCAAAGTGCCTTCCTACTTGCCAACATGCTACTGTATGTGCTACATGCTGTTTTCAGCAGCAGTATACAGTGCAGTATGCCATACTGTACGTGAACATTAATGCAGTGTGCTACACGGTCACATGAGCACACAGCTTCTCACCATGTAAACTGTTTCCTGTCAGCTGCTCACACATGTTTAGAGAGGTTTATGATGTTTTAAAAACAGAACATTCAATCGTATCATTTGATATGAATCAGATTGTGCATTTCAGGTGGTGGTGTTTGTCTTAACTTTGCATCAGGTACCTATTGGCTTGTCTGTCAAACTGCAGATTTTTCACATATTATATGCTACTTGCTATTTTCTGTCAGAATCACCATGTCAGTAATAAGTATTAGACCATTTCGAACTTATGTTTTAGAGACAAAACGTCACAGGCCAAGGTCACAGGACAGCTTTACTTTCAGAGCTGTAGCCTCCAGACTTGAACACGTTACGATAGTCAGGTCAAATGCAATTCTTGTACTTTAAATGGTAATATACTGATAATAATAAACAGCAGTTTATACATAATTTTGACAAGCACAGCTTATACAGGAACTGGAGCGCAATAGCGTTACCAAATGACCAAACAATGACATACAAATAAAAAAAGGATACAAAGCACAGGAACACAATAAAGCACTAACAACAGGTGCAAGGACAACAATGAGAGAGGGGAAAGAGAAAAGGGAAAATAAGGACTAAAATTAGAGAAAGAGTGAAAACATCACAGCTTAAAAACAAAAATCAGAAGAAATAGTAAAACAGAAGATAGCTGAGTTAAAAACATTAAAAATGATAACATTGAAGAAAGTACAGAACAAAAATTGTCTAAAATAAGAAATGTTAAAATCACATAAAAGCGAGTCTGTAAAATGCGATCGCTGCATGCTGTGTCTCCTTAGGTCACCTCTAGATTTCAGCCGTGACTTTGTGGAGCTCATTGCCATGAGCTGGTTCATAAGTGGCATCAACAACCAGGAGGCAGATCCACATGGCTTTAAAAGTGATCTGTAAATCATAAAATTAAAAAAAGCAAACTGGTAGTGTGATGAGGCCAGAACGAGGTGATGTCATCGGTTAGAGCTAATCAAAAGCTGAGCTGCTCACTGGTGAATGAATCCTCGCACAGCAGCAACTAGATTGCTTACATACAGTATTTCTTTTAGTCCAGGGCAGTTTTCTTGATTTCATTAGGGAATCTTTGACCTAATTATGCCTAAATGGAGCGATAATTTTCACTCTTGATCGTGATATGGTTGAATCACTTCAGAGAGAGCACTTTTCACCCCTCAAATTGCTTTCCTCATTACACTTCGCATGACTTGCGTCCCTTGCAGCCCCCTGCCAGGCCTTGCCTCCCCATGCACTCCACTGCTCCTCTATCTTGGCCCGTGTCTTCAAAGTGCCTCTTGCCAAACTTCCACTGCAGCTTTGATAATGATGCTATTATTGAGCAGGGAAAATCTGTGCCTGCCATGATTTTTACTTCTGCCCTCATTATGCTTGTCTCTCTTTTTAAAAACGCAGCATTAGGAAGATCCAAAGGTACAGTACAGATCCTTATACTGTTCTCATCTCATCTGTTCATCGTCTGTCTCAGCTTCACGTTGAAAGGAACTGTCTCTTATGTGTTGTGTGTGTTTAATGCCCTGCTCAGGTTTGCTATGACACACTTGGACTCCTGTAGTTCAGTGTCTTTAAAAGAGTGTTTGACATGAACAAAGCAGGCCTTTCTCTCTGTGTTTACATAAGTGGCATCTTTGCAGTTTTTGGCAGTGGATAGACTTGTTCAGCTTGTGAGTACAATAGACTCTTGTTGCTTCATCTCTGTCAACAACCTGATAACGTTAGTGTTATCTGTGAAACCTAAAGGAAGCCATTAAGGGGTCATAATAAAATTGAATAGAATGGAATAAACTTTATTTATCCCTTATGGGAAATTCATGAATATACTCTCATAGTGCTAGATGGTCTGACAAAAAATTGTGTATATTTTTTGAGATTTTTGCAGTTTCACTGGATAGCGTCCAGTAATTTTTTAATTATTTTTGTGCATGAAATATTAAATAAATCTGGGGATATGTAGGTGGGTAGAGTCAATAGAAACAGTACTCAAACAAAAGCATTATTAATTTTAATACTAGTGTTTTGTTGTTTTTTTTGTTCAACCTCTTGGTTATTTTGTTAGTTTACTTGATTATTTTCTTAATTTTTGCTTACTTTAGTCATTTGCACTGATTGTGTACCCCAATTTTATAATTTACTTGACTGCTGTCTCATTATTCTTATTATATCTTTTATCTGTATTTTTGTAATTATTTTGATGATTTTTCTCATTTTTGTTCTTTTTTGTGATTATTTTTGGACATTTTTCTTCATTTTGTTGCTTACCTCATTCATATTTTACTTGACCATTTGAGTTTTTTTTAATTTAATCGATTATTTTGTATCTGTGCACAGTTTCCACCTTTTTTTAAACTCCTACTCATTGAGCTGTGGCCAAATGTAATTGAGTCGAGGTACATTTTTTTCATCACAAATGTAACTGAGTAAGAGTAGAAAGTATTCTGAAAAACAACCGCTCTCAGAAGGACATATTTTTGAAAAACAACAACTAGAAACTACTCAAGTACATGTAAAGGACTAAATGGACTTGAGTTCTATCCACTTCAGGGATATGACATTTTCAGCCAAACCATCTTTAAATAACAACACTTCTTTTGAGCCAGGTAGTTAAATTATGTACATCAGGCCATGTCAGTTTAGTGAAATACACTCACAAATATGCAAAGGTCTGAAATAGAGAAAAATGACTTGAAAGTTTTGTTTTTTGTTGTTTTTGTCCAGTTTTTAAAGCATTTTCTGTTTAATTTAGCTTAATTTAGCTTCTTTTTGCATCTAATTTGGTTCATTTACTTGATTATTTTTTATTGTTTCCTTCTATTTTTGTTCCATTCATATCAACATCTTCATTGGGTTGCTCATTTTGTTCATTTGTCTTTTTATTTTGTTTATTTTACTTCTTTTTGTATTTAATTTGGTTCGATTTCTGGATTGGTTTATTCACTTTGCTTCTTATTTTGTTAATTTTTCTTCTGACTTTGTTCACTACATTAATTTTCTTTACTATTTTGTACCTTTTCCTTCCTATGTTATTCCTTTTTCCTGATTATTTTGTTCATTTTAAGTCAAACTGCTCACTGACTTATTGCATTTTTCTTTGCTTTTTGCCTCCATTTTGTAATTACTATAAATTTAATGTCACCTCATTTCTGCCAGGTTGCCTTTATAGGGTAGTATAGTGCACGCCATGTGTGAAAGGGTTCATTTATGTGCTTTTTTATACAAGTTTGTGGCTTATTCTTTTGTCAGGAGTACAACAAATACATTTCATGAAGGCTTTGTTTACTTTAGTATATGAGGGCTTCCACAGAATAATAGAATATAAAAAGTAGTCAGTATGCATGAAGAGTTATGGAGTTTTTGTTGTGCATTCTGTAATATAGCAGTAAAGCAGACTCTAAAGGTTCAGTGTGTAAGATTTTAGATGATTCAGCTGCAGAAATTGAATATAATATACACAATTATGTTTTGGGGCGACACGGTGGTGCAGTGGGTAGCACTCGTGCTTCACAGCTAGAAGGTCCTGGGTTCGATCCCAACACCAGGTGGTGGG
>JAQQAE010005748.1:0-17305 GCA_029823295.1 Pseudamia nigra
CTCCCCCCTGTCGCCTTTGTCTTGCTCTCAGTGGTTCTGTTGGGTTTACTCTCTGTATAGTCATGAGGTTTCGGCCTTGAACTGTGAAGCGCCTAGAGATAATCAGCAATTATGATTGGTGCTATACAAATAAAGTTTGATTGATTGATTGATTGTTCTTGGGTTACCATGGTTAAGACTACATAACCCCCATATAGACTGGGTTCTGGGAAAAAATAATTTCTTTGAGTTCTCATTGCCATGCAAATTGTCTGTTGTCTGCCCCTCCACCATCAGTCTGTGAACCTCAGTCTCCACCGAAACCTCCAGACCTCACCTCCACACCAGAAGTTTACCATGACCTAGCTCCAGTCTTTAGTAAACATGCTGCTCTGTCACTTCTGCCTCACCAATCTTACGATTGTGCCATCCATCTCCTCCCGGGAGCTCCCCTCCCTAGCAGTCACCTATACAACCTGTCCAGACCTGAATGGGAGGCTATGGAGAAGTATATCCACGACTCCTTGGCAACCAGAATTATCAGGCCATCGTCTTCTCCGGTGGGGGCTGGTCTTTTCTTTGTTGGCAAAAAGGATGCTACATTATGACCCTGTATTGAGTATAGGGGACTCAATAATATCACAGTTAAAAACAAGTACCCATTGCTCCTCATTGACTCAGCATTTGTTCCCTCGCACAGCGCCACTGTATTCACAAAGTTAGACCTGTGAAATGCCTATCATTTGGTCTGCATCAGACAAGGGGACGAGTGGTAAACAGCTTTTAACACCCCCCTAGGGCATTTTGAATATTTGGTTATGCCATTTGGTCTAATGCCCCAGCTGTGTTCCAGGCACTTCTCAACAACGTTCTCTGCGACATGATTAATTGGTTTGTTTTTGTGTACCTGGATGATATTCTGATCTTCCCACCATCCATGACAGAACACTTGCACCATGTCTGCCAGGTATTGCAAGGCCTCCTCGAGAACAAGCTGTTTGTGAAGGCAGAGAAGTGTGCCTTTCATGTCACCCGGACCTCCTTCCTGGGCTACACCATCGCAGAGGGGCTGGTGGAGATGGGCCAGGAGAAGGTAAGGGCAGTGGCTGACTGGCCCACACCCACCACACACAAACAGCCGCAGCGTTTTTTGGGGTTTGCTAATTTTTCACTGCCCCCTCACAGCTCTTACCTCCACAGTCAGACCTTTCCAGTGGTCTTCTGAGGCAGAGGCCGCATTCCAGAGGCTCAAGGGATGCTTCACAATGGCGCCCATTCTCATCCATCCTGACCGCTCCCATCAGTTCATTGTGGAGGTGGACGCTTTGGATACGGGAGTGGGGCTGTCCTCTCCCAGCGAGCAGCAGATCAGAACATGCATCCTTGTGCTTTTTTCCCCCATAGACTGTCTCCTGTGGAGAGGCATTATGACATTGGAAACCGAGAGCTTATGGCGGTGAAGCTGGCATTGCAGGAGTCGCGTCATTGGCTGGAGGGGGCAGAACAGCCATTCATCATATGGACAGACCACAAAAACCTGTCCTTCATCCAGGAAGGAAAGCGTCTAAACCCCAGACAAGCCAGGCGGGTGCTATTTTTTAACAGATTTAAATTCACCCTCACCTACCAACCAGGTTCCCGGAATCTGAAGCCAGATGCCCTGTCCAGGCAGTTCACAACAGAGGAGTCAGATGTGGACCCAGACCCCATTCTGCCACCATTCTGCCACCAGTCCTCAGTGAAACAGGCCCAGAATCAAGAGCCAGACCCAGGTAATGGTCCACCTAATTGCCTGTTTGTCCCTTCTTCTGTCCGTTCCCAAGTCCTCCAGTGGGGTCACTCCTCCCGTTTGACCTGCCATTCCGGGGTGAATCGGACCCTCGCCTTCCTCCATCGGAAATTCTGGTGGCCGACTATGGAGTCAGACACCCGGTCTTATGCCACTGCTTGCTCAGTCTGTGCATAGAACAAGCCCTCCACCAAACCAGCCAGTGGTTTACTCCGGCCCTTGCCCATACCCAGTCGCCCTTGGTCCCACATTGGCCTGGACTTTGTCACTGGTCTCCCTCCATCTGCGGTTAAAACTGTCATTCTTACCATCGCTGACCGTTTTTCTAAAGCCACACACTTCTTGGCCCTCCCCAAGCTACCCTCTGCTAGGGAGACTGCAGACCTCATTGTGGAACATGGCTTCTGGTTACATGGGATTCCCCAGGACATAGTCTTGGACGGAGGGCGGCAATTCAGATCACAGGTATGGAAATCATTTTGTAATGCACTGGGTGCATCTGTCAGTCTCTCCTCTGGTTATCATCCTCAGACAAATGGGCAGACTAAGAGGGCCAATCAGGAGCTGGAGTTCGCACTAAGATGCATGGCGTCCACCAACCCCTGCTCCTGGAGAGTCCAACTTCCGTGGGTTGAGTTTGCCCATAACTCTTTACCAAATATATCCACTGGGTTATTTCCGTTTCAGTGTTCCCTTGGCTATCAGCCTCCCCTGTTTCCAGATCAGGAAAAGGAGCTGGCCGTCCCATTGATCCAAGCTCACCTGTGCCATTGCCAGAGGGTCTGGAAGCAGACCCGCTTGGCTCTGCTCCGTTCCCGATCCCTGAATTCAGCACCAAGCCAACACCGCCGGACCCCTGCATCCACCTACGTCCCAGGCCAAAGTTTGGTTAAACTCAAAGGACCTCCTCCTTAACAGTTTTCATGCAACATAAGTTAAATTAAAAAATGCAACTACTGAAAAATATTTTCAAAAAACAAATCATGTAGCTTTAGCTGAGAATCCTCTCTGTCTGAATCTATGACAACACTGCACTATGGAAAAAAAAATCAGTAGCAGTTTTTAGCCACAATCTCAAAATAAATTAAAGAAAAGTACAATTTAAAAGTTTCAAATACACAAAATGGACTTTTCTTCTGATTACCTCTTCAATAGGTAAATAGTGAAAAACACTGTACTTTGAAGAAAATTGAGCAGCATCACTTCAACCTTAGATGTAACAATAACATCATAGACCTGAGTTTGGAGGAATTAATAGGAGAACTGGGCATGTTTTTTAGTCCCGACAAGAGTCTCAAAGTCTGGAGCTATAAAAATGTTGCACCTCCTCCCCTGCACAGACACATTTAATGCATCTAACTGGTCAGACACATCAGCAAAGTAAGCAACTTATGTGAGCCACACACTGTTACTAAACAGGTCTGCAAGAGGCCAATTGTTCTGGGCAAACAGGGCTCCGATTTCAGCTCATAAGTCATAAAAACGGGGCAGTACCTTTCCCCATTGAAAGGCAGTCCTCTGTAATGGTGAGGAGCTTTTTTAACTTTTCAATACAATGTTCCACCTGGCAAGATGTATGCGTGCCTATTCTTGCTTCAAGCACTACACTTTTGTGATGTCATCAGGTCCTGAAGTCATCTTTAGTTTGGCAGCATCATGCTTTCATGTGTCGACACCTCGCTGCACAAAACACACTGAGGATTTTGTCCTCCTTGGTCCTCAAGGATAAGAAAATCCGTATCTTGTATAGTCTGCTCATAGCTTTGTTTTGACATGCTCAAAGTTATGTAAACAAACTTTGCAGGTCTTCTTCTTTGCTGTGAAATGGCGCGTGTAAACTCGCATTGCAGGGCATTTGTTTATTAAGTCCCAGCCTCTTCTTTTTTTGGATTTTGATATTTGATAATGAATTTGCCTGGTGTTGGAGTTGTGTTTGGTGTGTGTAAATATGACTTGTATATGTACTTGGAGCAGAGATTCTCCTATTTAAGTTGATGTATGATCAAGGGGCAATGACCGGGGCTGTTCAGTGAGGCCAATGCGGAAGTAACTTTACGTTGTAATCCCACCGCTTGGCCGCTTGGAAATCAATCATCTGGCTTCAAGAAGCTTTTTTCCCCATAGAGATACATTGGACTTCTATCTGAAAATTCTAAGTAAATAAATTTTTTTCATGGGTCATCATGGTCTCAAACATCTTAATTGGATCCTCTAATAAGTAACATGGTGGTCCATCTTTAACTTTTTGCGCCATTATTAAGATATTACAGCAAATAATCCAACAAATCACAGCCGTGCCGGGGTTTGATTGACATGTTCCTATAGCAACAGCTTGCTCGTGAAGTCGGACTGATTCGGACCTTTGTATCTTTTATTTATTCAATATGTTCATCGTTATACATGAGATACACTCGGCTGCAGCTGTGGGTAAGTGTTTACACTAACACCATAATATGACTTTGTTTGACACTGCGTGGTGAAGTTTTACTGTGCCAGTAAGCTAACGGCTAATATTAGCTTCCCACGAGTCCCCTGGCATGAACGCTTCATAAGCCCTGCTGCTGTTCATCCAAATATGGTTACATCCTGTTCTTGGCTCCAAATATGCCTTCCAGGAAGTGACAACCTTATTGGCCTCAAAACAGCCCTTTAGAAACTAATGGATGATGTCATGGTCACTTTGTCCAGTTGTAGATACAGTCTATGTGTATGACTATATTTTTGTGTAATTAGGTCAGTGTTATTTGCTCCTTGTTTTATGTTTTTTGTTGAACAATCTGTGCTTACAGATTTATTTATATACAGTTATTCATAGTTGGTAGCATAATAGAGACAATTGGAAATAAGTTCCTAAAGAATAACTGTGGGGAACACCACAACTCACATGATGATAACCCTGTTTGAAAAGTTCACACAATTAGGCTAACTTTGACAAGTTAGCCAATTGGAGCACAGTCATTCCCCTGAAGACTTTCTGCTCACTTACTGACACGTACAGGTTGACTATGGAAGATTTGCACACATTTTATTGACATAATGTTTATGTTAGAATATATTTTCAGATAGGAAACAGTCATTTGTTGACACTCTCTAACACCGTAACTAAACAAACATTTACTTCCATGAGCTACTCTATATCCATGATAAATACTACCCTGTGCACTGATTATTTTTTCTGCAAAGGTCCTTAGATTTGCTTCTAAGTTCTTAATTTCCTCTGTCCTGCTATGCTTTAGCTGCAACACTATGCAACCATTGATCTATAATGAGAACAGGACACTAAAACTGGTGCATGCTGTGAGTGATTGGGTGCTAATTCCCCCAGTCATTCATAGTAGTGCAGCTGCAGCTCCAAAAGCATTTGCTCCATATATCAGCTGTAAAACTACGGACAGTACATTTATAACTGAATGAAGGTCATCCAGCACAATCTGAGTAGACATCAGTCGATATGGGAAGACATGGGAGGGGGCTACATGAGGTGGAAATAAGTAGTTAGCTAAAATGACTGATGTCAAAAATGCCTCTGTACTCTGACATAAACCTGACATAAGCACAAGCGAATCATCCATATTTCTACTAATGAAATCTAACAATTTTGTTAAACTAAAAATTAAATTAGCAAAACTGCTTGAGGAAGTTAAATTGGAAACAAAATACAATTCAGGAATCAAAATACAGGTCAAGTGCTAATCTAAGTATAAAAGGACAATGTATGTGTTCCACACGTATAACACCACATCGTCTGTGAGTTCTTTTCCAAATCCAAAGTATTCCAAAGTATGTACAGTGGTGTAAAAAAGTGTTTGCCCCCTTAGTGATTTCTTACTTTTTTATATATTTGTCACACTTAAATGTTTCAGGTCATCAAACAAATTTAAATAATGCATCTAACAAAGCACAAGAAAACACAAAATGCAGGGCTTAAATGAATATTTTTATTTTTAAGGAGTAAACAAATCCAAACCTACATGGCCCTGTACAAAACAGTGGCCTGGGTGTGGCCAGAGAAGTTGAACTCAGCTGGGGGGGGGGCACCTTTTCACACAGGGTGGTGCAGATTTGGATTTTTTTTCCCCCTGAAAAATAAAAACCTTCATTTAATAACTGAATTTTGTGCTTTCTTAAATATATGATTTAAATTTGTTTGATTTGGAACATTTCAGTGTAACAGAAATGTGTAAGAAATCAGGAAGGGGGCAAACACTTTTTCACTGCACCATATTTTTTCCACAGTATTGTGTCACTTTCACTTTGATGTGAGAGGTGGAAAAACATTACTGTCACATAGTGTCAGTGTGTGTGAGTCTTCCTTTGAGACTACCAGTGAAACATCATGCTGAAATCCAAAAGCCATGTGCTTTGATAGTTGCAACTCAAATCTGAGACCATGTGGCCTGATATCCATGACTCAAAGTCCACCTCCTATACACTAGCAGTTACAGAGATAAGGCAAGATACAAACAAAAGAAACAGTTATCTATACACATCAGAAGGTGTGTAGGAGACAAACAGATAAGTAAAAGTTCAAAGAGAAAATAAAAACCTTTGGCATCCAGCCATGTGCTCACATGGCTGGGTGCCCTGTATTCCAGCCAGTTGCATCAGAAACATGCATGACACTGCAAGCAGACATACAACAGCCAACTAAATATAGTGCTACTGGTTTTCACCAACCCAGACCTCTCTAAGCATGGAATGTTTTGACCTCTCAATACTCAAATAACGAGGCTTCATTCAGTGTTGCAATATAGAGGTTTTGAAAAATAGTGTGATTTATGTACGCATGGTCTTCGATGCATTTAAATAAAATGACTTATCGAGCCACAGGGATGTTCATTTTACAGTAAATTCAGATTCTTTCAAAATCTGTCTCAAACCAACTTCCAAACCAACTGTTTCACACCCTATACATTATTTTATACAAACTCCCTTGGGTGTGAGATTTCTCTTGCATTTGGTGGGTCACTGTTCTGATAGCAGGTGGAAAAATTTAGGTTCTACTTTTATGCAAATGTGAGGCTCCAGAGTCCCTCCTCCCACGGCTGCAATGGGCTGTAAAGTGGCAGCTCATTGGCTGCATGGAAAGGGGCGCGATTGGTGTGGCAGGCTGTGACGCTACAGCCAAATCCTTTATATGCCCGGCCAGGGGATTATCTATCAATGAAGTAGTAAAAGGGGGGGACATTTCGGCAGTGGAGAAAGAAAGGGTTTTACTTTAAAGCCTTTAACAAGAGTGTTGGTTTTTGTTGGGTTCCCTTCTTTTATTTACTTGATTCCAGAGGTGACCAATATCCACAAGAAAATGAAGTTGATCATTGGCATTGGAGGGTAATTCTCATTTAATATACCTGATGTTTTATTCTGAAAAAAATCAATGACAATCTTTTCTTAGGCGTTATTTGGATTTCTTTTTCAGAGTGACCAATGGCGGGAAGACCACTTTGACAAATCGACTTTTAAAGACATTGCCCAACTGTTGTGTGGTGCATCAGGATGACTTCTTCAAGGTAACAACTCATGACTTTTTAAAAGTTCTGAGCCAGTATGTTTGAGACAGATTTTAAACATATATATTTGAAGTTATTGTAAGTTTGTATGAGTTTGGATCAGTCTGAACTGCAGATGTCCTGTTATCGCCGTAGCCTAGTAATACACCTGGCTGATTGTATCCTGGACAGCCAATGAAAGGGATGAGCGTCCCCACTTAAAGTCAGATTTTCTCCAACTACACTGCAAATTGTACAACCAAGTTTTTTAACATGATTTTAACCTTTACTGCTTCAAAGTCAAAGCAGTTGTGATCCTGAAATAATACCAATTTTCCATGCTGTATTTTTGGTCAACAATAAGATGAAGGAGAAATTAGTAAATGCGATCAGCAACTTGATGTCACACTTTATGTCATATTTTATTTTGCTGTCGTAACAAGGACGTTTTGCCGCACACACCATAAAACATGACTTCCAAACTGCACAGAATCTGCTGATTTCTGATAATCAAGAAATAAGCAAGAAATTACATCTTTCCTCATCCACAAAGAACATGACTGTTCCTGCCGAACTATTGCCATCAATATTTCACAGCCATAGAATTGAGCCTCCAACTAACTCGTACCACAAACTGTCACCGTGTGCTACTTTTAGTGGAGACGAGTCCTTGACTTGTCCTGTCCAGGTGTGATCAGCTCCGACTGGTTACTAGGTTGCAGCAATGTTTTATTGGTGACTGTTATTTCAGAGACCCGATCAAATAGAAGTCGGGGAGGACGGCTTTAGACAGTGGGATGGTAAGAATGGATTTCGCGTAGGAAAACCATGCAGTAATGTACTTTTTCTTTCCTGCACAATTTTTTTTTTATTTTGGTAACCAATCAATCCTAAATCATCAATTCTGTGAGCACTACAGCCATACATAAACTAATGAGACTAATGTGTGTCACAGCACATTGGCGAGCACTGTTGGTTGCTTGTGTGGTGAAGGCTGCTGTTCTCTGTTCTCTCCTTGTTCTATATCAGTGATCACTGCCCTGGACATGGAGGCTATGGTCAACACTGTGAAGGGCTGGCAGGAGAACCCGGTCAAGTTTGCTCGCTCGCACGGTGTCAGCCTGTCACATGAAGCAGAGGAATCCAACTCAGTCCACATTCTGATTGTTGAGGGGTTCCTCATCTATAACTACAAGTGGGTCACTTGCCAACACAATTTACACAAACTCTAAACTGTAAACTGCAGAGTAACCTCATCTACTGTAACCTCTGTCTGTGTTAAATAATAACAGCCTCAGTTTTCCCTCCGCAGGCCTCTCCTTGACATCTATGACAAATGTTTCTACATTTCCATTCCTTATGAGGAGTGCAAAAACAGGAGAAGGTAATACGCTCATGGGAAAACTTTGACAGATTTCACTTAAGTGTCAAGTGGAGACTACAATACAAGTTTGTTTCCACAGTACAAGGACATACACAGTCCCTGACCCCCCCGGCCTGTTTGATGGCCACGTCTGGCCCATGTACTTGAAACACAGGAAAGAGATGGAGAACAACTGTGACAGAATAGGTATGTTCAGCCATCTAAATAAAACAGATATAACATAGAGATAATCGGCGATTATGATTGGTGCTATACAAATAAAGATTGAATTGAATTGAATTAACATGGAAAGCAATGTTAAGTTGATTTATTATCTGCCAAAAAAAAGGCATGTGGATTTCAGAATCCCATGTCATACCTGGCATGACAGCTTGAAAGTGCCTAAAACAATTCCCTTGAAACTTGCCACTTTGCCTACTATACTATAAATACTATTAATACTATAAATAAATACTATAAATATATAGTATTTATTTAATAAATACTATATATTTAATAAATTAATCAATGTACTGTTTAACTAGTCTTTCTTTCCATTTTCACATTGAAATGTGTTTGATTCATTTATTATAGAATTTAATTAATGACTTTGCTCTTTTTGAGATTCTATGTTCATCCATTTTCAAAATTCTTTGACATATTTTAAATTTTAAAGATGACTTTGCCAAATGTTTTGTTCAAATTTTTTAATTTCATAAATAATTTTACAACTTTTAAAATGTTTGTTAATTTTATGGGTTGTTTTGTTCATTCTATTGAAAGATTGTGTTTGCCTCTTATTTATTTTCTTGTACAGTATTAATATTCAACCAATTTTCTCATAATAGTTCACAACCAAAAACAATCAAAAACAACCCAAATCACCAAATGAACAAAACAGTGAACTAAAATTAACCAACAATTTACAGAAAAATCAAGAAAATGAATTAAAAAACAACAACAAGAGAACAATAACAATAAACAAAATTTTAAAAAAGCACCCTTAGATACATACTAAGAGATCTTGATACTCAAAACCTTGTTGTAACCTTGTTGTGTCATTTTTTCACAGAGTATCTCGATGGCATGACGTCTAAGGAGGAGATCTACAGCACTGCATTTGAAAGCATTCAGAACACCCTGTTTAACAACTTATAGGTACATTTCATTTGGAAACATTGACAGATCACTAAAATCTGTTTGATCGGCCATGACTTAACTCCTTGTCTCTTTTTTTTTGTCTCTGCAGCAAGACAGGAACGGCAGTGGCTTTGTGTATAGTCTTGTAAATATCGAGTAACATGTGTGAATGTGGAAGACCATGTCTGTACTTCTGGCCCAGACAATTTGTAAATAGTTAATGATGTAACTTAAGAACGAACGACAGAACAACTGAGTTTTGTATAATCCTCTGTAACTTTTTTTCTAAGAGAGAGGCCACCTCTGAACTGCCTAGTGTTGTAACATCACGATCAGTGTGAAGTATAATGCCCACTGGGATGAAGGATCTGCATTTCATGACTTAAAGCAACAGTTCAATCAAACTCATGACTACTGTGGTTCTTCATGAAGCAAACACACGTTTTTCTCACAGAACCGTAAGTGCTCAAACATTTAAAACACTGAGGTGACATCGTAGAAGGCTTAGAAATGTGGTTTTGTTGCCACAATAAAAGCAATCTGTAACAACAGATGCCAACAAGGGATAAACTCTTACAGTTTGCTGGAAAGAAAAAGGACATTAAAGTTTAACCGTAACTGAAACCATTTTAACCCTAGGAAATACACTATGATTTTCATGTATACCATACAAGTTAGTGTTTCTGTTCTGCCACTGATTTATAAAGTATATACTGTAGTATAAAGTATAAATGTACTTATAATGTGTTGTAATGCAACAATACATGATTAGTGGGATGGCTGAGTCATGCAGCAATGCCACTATTGTTTTCTTCAGTCTTTATTCCATATTATTCCACTTCCATACGTTTGTTGTTTAACTGATCCTACTTTTTTGTCCGATTCAAACCATTCAGACTTCATGTTGTTCATCTTATTTAGGACATCTCTGCTATTGCATTTCATAATTCTAACCTTTATAATTTTTAAAATATGAAGCTTTTTTGACAAATTTCTCGCATAGGAAATTAATGGAGAACTCCTAACAGAATGTGTGGTTACCATGGCAACTACAGTGCTTTGATTACTCCTCCACTGAATAGTTAATTTGACTGTTGCACTTTTTCAGCAAGTTCAACTATTTTGACTCAGCAATCCCATGCTATCTCTTCAGAGATTGACAATTTTGTAATTATAATTGTACATTTTGTTATATCACAATTATGTTTAATTTCATGCTAATATATAATGATGTTGTATAACAATAATCATCATACATTACTAAGTGAATGCCTAAAAGCAATTATGAGCGTACTTAAATTGTGTTATAGTAATAGTCTTGATCATCATGAATAAACTATGTGATGTACAGAGATTTCATGACTTCACTATTTCCTTTCTTAAATGTATACTTCATACCCAAAATTAGTTGTTGGTCGTTTATTAAATTAAGTCACCCATTATTATTATTGTTGTTGGTTTTGTCATTTTTTTTGCATTATCAAATGCATGATAACAAATTATAAAAAATACATAGTACCTACACTCACAAATACAGTGCAAATAACACACCAAATGGACACTGACCCTAACATATAACCACATAAAAACACAATATAGTAATTATTATTGTTGATTATTATAATATTACTGCTGTGAGATTTTTTAAATCAATATGTTCCCTGCAAAAATAGTGCTAGTGCAAACAGTGAGTGAAATATGCAATAACCATGACTGACCTTACATGTCATTATTTTATTGTTAATACCTTATCATATTTTATTATGATTATGTGTTATGATAACATTTTAATTGTTGTTTTCTTTATTTATGAATGCATACAGTTATGTGCATACAATTAATAACACTTTATAATGATCTTCATATATGTTCATGGACCTTTGTGACTCATACTGATGAATTACAATCATAAGTGCTCAAATTAAATCTCACAATGGGTCAATGAGAATGTATTTTGAGTATGTTCAGAATATGTTGTGATGGATTATGGGGATGTGCTCTTGCTAATTCCCATTCAAAGCACTTGGGATATTTTAGCCTCTACCCCAGTATGTGATTTCTGTGCAACCCAACCTGACTCTCATCAGCTTTTATATGAAAATACTGATAGTCACTCTCAAATTTCTTCATCATTTTTTGTTCTTTGCAGCTATTTCACAAGACCAGCGTGAACAAGATTTTATCGTTAGATTAATCAACTATTTGATGTTTTTTTTTCTTATTGTGTACATCCACTTTTCAGCTAAAAAGCCACATAATGCATCTTAGTCAAGAACACCGAAGACTCAGCTGTTTGATTCAACAGTGATGCCACCTGTTATACAGATTTTTTTTCTTTTTTTTTTAACTGCCTCTCAGGTGAATTATAGGTGTTTTATGTCACTGTGCACTGTTAAAGACCAGGTGTCTTTTGAAAAGTCCCTAATGCAGGGGTGTCCAATCATTGCCACAAAGGGCCCAGACACTGCACTTTTTCTTTCCAACCAGTCTCTTCAGCAGGTGATTTCACTGAATTCTTTCCCACTGATTGCACTTCAGTGAAAACACCAGCTTTAATGAGTGACTGGTGAGAAAACCTGCAGTGTGTCGGCCCTTTGTGGCAATGATTGGACAAAGGGCGTCCTAATGGCGGAGGGTTCTTTGAAAATTGAGGAGGCATTTTTTTTTGTCAGACATGTCTAGATTGTCCTGGAAACTGAGTGGTGAACGTTTTGTTTTCTGCATTTTAGTGAATTGTTAATGTATCATTCTGAGTTTTTTGCATAAGTTTATGACGGGAAGAAAGACATTTAAAAAAACCAAGAAAGTGAATAAAAATAAGCAACAGATAGAGGAAACGTTGAACAGAAAATGAACAAAAATTGACAAACTAAGCAACATGAACCAAATAAGCAATAACATAAAAAATGGACATGGAAAAATAAAATACATACAATTATGAATGAATGAAATGAGGGATAATTACAAAATAACAATGAAAAATGTGTGCAAAATAATAGAAAATAGAAATGACCCAAATATAAACAAAACTTTTAGGAAAATGACAAAAATAAAACTAAATAATGAAAAAAAATTAACAAATAAACAATGGTGTGATTAAAACTGTACATACTAATAAAAACACGTAATTTTTCATGTAATGTATGTAGGAGGGGGCATCTGTGTGTATCTTCAATTTAGTTTGGATCAGAATAAAAATGTGGATGTTGCAGAAATAGATATCTTTTCATTTTATTGGTGGGGAGAGACTTGAATCTACTAACAAAGCTATGATTATAGGGATTGAATAAACATATGTATGATATATTTAATGCATATTCAGTCAAATATGATCTGTCAGAAGAGTGCACTATGGGCCTTGGCAGAGGTCTGCGAGCTGCTGACTACCATTCTAGTTAATAGTCTGTATCTGACTCTAGGTAGTAACTACAATGTCTAATCAATTAAACTGTAAACCCTATTTCTGATTTCTATACATTATTCTAAGAAAAGCAACTTCAAGCTGCGTCACAAACCTGGCCAGAACCACAGTGGGTGTGAAGGGGTTACGGGTCTTGTGATGTGTATCTGGGAGTCTTTACATGCCAACAGTTGGCGTGGTGCAAAGAGGAGCTGCTCTGTCCATTTATATTTAGGATGAGTTCCTGGAGTACCAGAAGAATATTTTTAACAAGTGGATCGCCAATTACTGATTGAAACACAACCACTTGATAAGAGCCAACAGCCTGGTCTGAGTCAGGGGCCCAAACCCCAAATGCCTCCACATGGGGTAAGGTGAGAATCTTAAGGAGAGGCATGTGCTCCCCACGTCATCATAACCATGGTAACCTTGAAAGTACCGTACCAAGGGGGACTCCAAATTTAGAGCAAGAGGTAGGGGACACATGAGATCAGCAGCTGTCACATGCTCCACAGCCTCCCTGTGTGAGTGAGGACCCCTGAGGTATGTGAACACTTGTCAGGAGTATTTATGGAAGCCTGACTGTGATCACATATGTGAACAAGCACATTCATTTGATAATTTTTTATCATAGTTTTCAGAAACAGTAGACCTTGCTTAGACCCTTGGCTTAAATGATAGATAAATAAATGATAAAGGGTAAATGAGTGCTACTTTATGCCCTGCTACCAGTGCTGAGGAGCAACAGAGTTATGAAATGATATTTAAAAAATGAAAGAAATATATAAAAAATATATATATTACTCAAGGGCATAGGTTTCATTTGAACATTAGGGGGACATTTTTTGATGGGAATCTGTGGATCTTTGGATATTTTGAACAGTGAAAAGATCCTTGTTTGTGTTCTAGTGAGTTATTAACGCATGAGTCTGTCCTCTTTATACTTAGATTTACGAGCAAAAATGAACAGAGTGAGCAACAAAATGAACGAAATCATCAAAAAATGAACCAAAAAGTTGTTACCAAGTTACAAACTACATGGACTTAAGTGACATTTTGGAACTGGGAACAAATCACATTTTGTATTATTTGAAAGGCACCTTTTCAAGTCTGCATGGCCCTATGGCAACTGTTTTAGTACTGTATAATTATTATCACTGAAATATAACATGCAACCATTTCTTTATTTTTTAATTTTTGATTTTGCTTCATCAAAATGATATTCATTCATTCTAAATAATAAAAAAATGTTTACTCAAAAAGCTAATTTATTTTGTGTAAAATAGGTGAAAAGTCACTTTCTTTCATTTAGTTCTGCTCTGTAATTTACTTACAGAAAATAGCAGACCCACACCAAGGTACAGTAGGTTCACCAGACTGGTGCAGAATACCGTTCACAGCTGAACATTACTCTACAGTGTTGATGTTTGAAGGATTTTCTTGCTTTTATTCACTAGACTATAACAATACTAATAAAATGTAATAAGTAATAATTACTTAGTAACATGCCATATTACATCTTTAACAGAACCATCCGTACTGCACTTCAAAAGTCATCTCCCAACATTCCTGTTAGTAAAGCATACCATCATTCACAGAAAGCAAACCCACATTCACATCAGGGAGCTACAGCCTGTTTTAACCTCTATGATCCACATTTTCCTGGTTCGTGCTTTTATTTGGATTTCGTTGCACTTATAGATCCACTTTAATTCTGTTGAGTCTGTTTTTCTTGATATACCCCCTCAAAATGACAGGAATGCATGAAAATGTAACATGTAAAATGTAATGGAGCATAACTATCAAGAAGAATGTGTCGTGTATTTTAAGGTGACATGTCACTACCACCTACATACATCATCTATACATATGAATAAGGCAAGTGAATAAAATAATATCTTAACAAAATTCTGTAAGGCCAGTTCATGATATTGTGCATATATATTTTCACTTCACTGACATTATTACACTTGCACATGGGCTGAAAACTGATAAAAGAATAGTTTTGTAATAGTTATAGTATTAGAATGTAACGTACAAAAATAATCCCAAATAAATATTTTAATTTTAGCAGCCACTTAAAATGGAAATAGGTTAAAATAAATGTAACTTAATTTGACAAGCTTCAAAAACATAAATTCAATCTTTTATAATCTTTTAAAATGTACAACTCACATAGAAAAACTTAATATAAAAAAAAATACACATACTGTATGTTTGTTGTTAATTGTGATTAATATTATATTTGAGGTTGCCTTTTAATAGATTACATATTACTTGCTATCAACATTTTTTGTCACATGTGGCTTTTAACCAAAACATGAAGAAAACTGCTACTCCAAGCTGAAACATGACGAGCTTTAGCCAAAGGTTAATTCAAGATAAGCATGTGTCACCAGAACCCTGGTGCTGAGCACTGGTGCAGCTGTCAAATCACTTAATATTCATCCATCATCTCAGGTGAAGACTGCAAAAGCAATACATTTTATTTAAGATTATTCAAGAGCCCACATATTCATATGCTGGGAATTTTTTTTGTCCCACAGCAGAGGTGATTATTTTCTGACATTGTTTTTCAGTTCAGTATCTCACCTGTATTGTCTCCCCATGATCTGTGGCTCTATCATTTAGTTGTATACTCCTCAGAATGGCAGTGTGTGGCCTCAAGGGAAGACAACAGGTATATTCCTTGTGGGGGGAGTTTCTTGTGGTAAAACCATTTTAAGACCATCATCATCATCTTCGTTAAATCTCACAAGAAGCAAAGATGTGAGCAGCCCTGGATACCTAGATTCATAGGATAAGATATATTCAAAGCGTAGAAGAATTAGTTTCACACGGGGAGAGTCGTGCCGCTGCTGCTGCTGTAGGTGTACCAAAAGAACAACCACAAAACTGTAGCTCGTTCAGTTTATTTCAATTCAAACACACGTAACTTACATTAAAGACTCTATATTGGTGATTGTGATTTGTTTACTTTCACGTCAGACACACAATAAAGACTCAATACTTACTGGCTAAATTTTGAGGGTTACATGTCCTGCTTGAGAAGTCTTGTGCCAAACCAGTGTCCAGGCTCTGCCTCTCTTATAAATCTTGACTGCAGTGGTCCTGGGCTTTGGAGCAGGGCTGGGTTTCTCGGGCTAAGAATAGAAAAGCAAGCAGACAGACCATCCTGACGCCCTATTTGGATGAGGAAACACACACCCAGAGCTGACACATACCAAACTCTGCAGGCTGTAAAACACACAGTGTATCCTGCTCTATTTGTGACTAACACCAAGCAGCCTAAAAAAGTTCCTCACATGAAATGCTGAAAAAACAGATATTAATAACTTAAATCATGCCACAGGCTGCTCACAACAATGTTCTGACCTATATTTGTAGGGAGATTCTAATGTCAGTAATAGGAGGAAATTTCAAACTTGGTCCAAATAGCAATCCTTCTTTGATATACAAATCCCAATTCTAATGAAATTGGGACAGTCGATAAAACAAATAAAATTGTGAAGGCACTCAAAAGGTGCACACCTCCACCATGGCAGCTCAGCAGTTTTTCCACTACAGTTTGGTGTGAGTTACATGACTATAGCTTTACTTGCTACCTTACAGTAACCATGGCGAAGCACCTTTTAAAAATCTTCTGAATCCAGACGATGATCCAGATCACTCCCAGAATTGAATCGGGTGGTCCCCGACTCGATTCTGGGAGTGATCTGGTCCCTGTGCCGTTTCTGTCCCATCATGAAAATTTCATCCAAATTTATTCATAATTTTTCATGTCATGTTGTGAACAAACAAATGGTTAAAGAAAAAAAAAAGATAAACAGGCGAAAATATAACCTCCATAGTGGAAGTGAACAAAATAAAATGATTTTCAAATCCTTTTCAACATATATTCAATTTAATACACTACAACAGGGGCAGATCTACAGGGAGGAAAAGGGTGGCAACTGCCACTGTAATAGATATGTCTTGGCTTTTAAGGACATTAGGAGTTCCTCTTCAAATAATAAAAAAACAACAGCAAACAATTCAGTAGTAACACTTTTAAATGAACGGTGACGTTGCCTTCATCTCACCCTATCCTCTGTATCTTCTTCTCTCACACCAACTACCTTCATGTCCTCCTTCACCACATCCAT